>JAODAL010025094.1:0-59309 GCA_025379985.1 Phyllomedusa bahiana
GTTTATTTTTGTCAGCACGTCGACCAGCAAAACAACGCTTAATTAACCCCTGATGTAAATTGCGGCCAAAGAATTGAGCCGCACAAACTAGTACTTGTAGCGTGTTACAATTGCGTGTTTTCTTCTACGCCACACACAAGAGAATACAGTTGTTAGATAAGCCTGTTCTTGTGAATTAGCTACCAAAAAATATATATATGATTTTGGCGTTGAAAAAGTCGGTTTATTTTTGTCAGCACACCAGCAAAACAACGAATTAATTAACCCCAGGATGTAAAGATTGCGCCAAAGAATTGAGCCGCACAAACTAGTAGACCTTTTAGCGTGTTAACAATTGCGTGTTTTTCTAGCGCCACACAACAAGAGATACAGTTGTAATTAGCCTTTGCTTGTGAATTAGGCTACCCAAAAAAAATATATATATTTGGCGTTGAAAAAGACGGTTTATTTTTGTCAGCACACCAGCAAAACAACGCTTAATTAACCCCTGGATGTAAATTGCGCCAAAGAATTGAGCCGCACAAACAAGTAGCTTTGTAAGCGTTGTAACAATTGCGTGTTTATTCATACCCACACCACAAGAGAACATTGTAATTAGCCTTTGGGCTTGTGAATTAGTGCAGTACCAAAAAAAAATATATATATTTTGGCGTTGAAAAAGACGGTTTAATTATTTGTCAGCACACCACAAACAACGCTTAATTAAGCCCCTGGATGTAAATTGCGCCAAAGAATTGACCACAAACAGGAGCTTTCTAGAGTGTTACAATTGCGTGTTTTCTACGCCACACAACAAGAGATACATTTGTAATTAGCCTTTGCTAAGTAATGAGGCTAACAAAAAAATATATATATGATTTGGCGTTGAAAAAGAACGGTTTTATTTTTGTACGCACACCATCAAAACAACTCTTAATTAACCCCTGGATGTAATTGCGCCAAAGAATGAGCCGCACAACTAGTAGCCTTTGTAGCGTGTTACAATTGCGTGTTTTCTACTCCACACAACAAGGAGATACAGTTGTAATTAGCCTTTGCTTGGTGAAATAGGCTACCAAAAAAAAATATATAATTTGGCGTTGAAAAAGACGGTTTTATTTTTGTCAGCACACCAGCAAACAATCGCTTAATTAACCCCGATGTTAAATTGCGCCATAAGAATTAGAGCCGCAACAAACTAAGTAGCTTTGTTGCGTTTTACAATTGCGTGATTTCAACGCTACACAACAAGAGATACAGTTGTAATTGAGTGCCTTGCTTGTGAATTAGGCTACCAATAAAAAAAAATATATATATATTTGGCGTTGAAAAAGACGTTTTATTTTTGTCAGCACAATCCACAAAACAACGCTTAATTAACCCTGGATGTAAATTGCGCAAAGAAATTTGAGCCCGCATAAACTAGTAGCTTTGTAGCGTGTTACAATTGCGTGTTTTCTACGCCACACAACAAGAGATCAGTTTGTAATTAGCCTTGCTTGTGAATTAGGCTACCAAAAAATATATATATATTTGGCGTTGAAAAAGACGGTTTTATTTTTGTCAGCACACCAGCACAACAACGCTAATTAACCCCTGGATGTATAATTGCGGCCCAAAGAATTGAGCCGCACAAACTAGTAGCTTGTAAGCGTGTTACAATTGCGTGTTTTCCTACGCCACACAACAAGAGATACCAGTTGTTAATTAGCCTTTTGCATGTGAATTAGGCTACCAAAAAAAAATATATATATTTGGCGTTGAAAAGACGTTTTAATTTTTGTCACACACCAGCAAAACAACGCCTTAAATTAACCCCTGGATGTAAATTATGCTCCAAAGAATTGAGCCGCACAAACTAGTAGCTTTTGTACCGTGTTACAATTGCGTGGTTTCTACGCCACACAACTAGAGATATCAGTTGTAATTAGCCTTTACTTGTGAATTAGGTCTACCAAAAAAATATATAAATATTTGGCGTTTGAAAAAGACGGTTTTACATTTTTGTCAAGCACACCCCACAGAACAAGCTCTAATAAACCCCTGGATGTAATTGCGCTCAAAGAATTGAGCCGCACAAACTAGTAGCTTTGTAGCTTGTACAATGCGTTGTATTCTACGCCACACAACAAAGTACAGTTGGTAATTAGCCTTTTGCTTGTGAATTAGGCTACCAAAAAAAAATATATATATTTTGGCGTTGAAAAGACGGTTTATTTTTTGTCAGCACACACAAAACAACGCTTCATTAACCCCGGATGTAAAATGCGCCAAAGTAATTGAGCCGCACACACTAGTAGCGTAGTTACAAAAGCGTGTGTTCTTAGCTCCGACACAATCAAGAGATACAGTTTGTAATTAGCATTTGCTGGTGAATGAGGCTACCAAAAACATATATCTATCTTTGGCGTTGAAAAAGACGGTTTATTTTTGTCAGCACACCAGCAAAACAACGCTTAATTAACCCCTGGATGTAAAAAGCCCCAAACAAATGAGCCGCACAAACTAGTAGCGTGTTAACAATTGCGTGTTTTCTAGCACCACACAACAAGAGAAACAGTTGTAATAAGCCTTTGCTTGTGTAATTAGGCTACCAAAAAAAAAATATATATTTGGCGTTGAAAAAGAACGTTTTTTTTGTCAGCACATCCAGCAAAACAACGCTAAATTAACCCCTGGGATGTAAATTGCGCCAAAGCATTGAGACCCCGCACAAACTATAGCGTGTTACAATTTGCGTGTTTCTACGCCACACAACATAGAAACAGTTGAAATTAAGCCTTTGTCTTGTGAATTAGGCTACCAAAAAATATATATATATTTGGCGTTGAAAAAGACGGTTTATTTTTGTCAGCACACCAGCAAAACAACGCTTAATGAACCCCTGTAATGTAAATTCTCCAAAGAATTGGAGCAGCACAAACTAGTACGAAGTTTACAATTGACGTTGTTATTTCTACGCCACACAACAAGAGATCCAGTTGAAATTAGCCTTTGCTTGTGAATTAGGCTACCAAAAAAATATATATACTATTTGGCGTTGAAAAAGACGGTTTAATTAATGTCAGCACAACCAGCAAAACCAACGCTTAAATAACCCCTGGCTGTACATTGCAGCCAAAGAATTGAGGCCGCCAAACAGTAGCGTGTTTTACAAATTGCGTGTTTCTACGCCCACACAACAAGAGATACAGTTTTAATTAGCCTTTGCTTGTGAATTAGCTACCAAAAAAATATATATATATTTGGCGTTGAAAAAGACGGTTTATTTTTGTCAGCACACCAGCAAAACACCGCTTAATTAACCCCTGGATGTAAATTGCGCCAAAGAATTGAGCGCACAAACTAGTTTAGCGTGTTACAATTGCGTGTATTTCTACGCCACACAACAAGAGAACAGTTGTAAATAACCATAGCTTGAGAATTAGGCCTAACCAAAAAATATATTATTATATATTTGGCGTTGAAAAAGACGGTTTATATTTTGTCAGCACACCAGCAAAAAATAACGCTTAATAACCCCTGTATGTAAATTGCGCCAAAAGAATTGAGCCGCACAAACTAGTAGCGTGTTACAATTGCGTGTTTTCTACACCACACAACAAGAGATACAGTTTGTAATTAAGCCCTTTTTGCTTGGAGAATAGGCTACCAAAAAAAAATATATATATTTTGGCGTTGAAAAAACGGTATTAACTTTGTCAGCACACCAGCAAAACAACGCTTAATTAACCCCTGATTAAATTGCGCCAAAGAATTGTAGCCGCACAAACTAGTAGCTTTGTAGCGTGGTTACAATTGCGTGTTTTTCTTACGCCACACAACAATGAGATACAGTGTAATTGAGCTTTGCTTGTTAATTAGGCTACCAAAAAAAAATATATAATAATTAGGCGTTGAAAAAAGACGTTTACTTTTTGTCAGCACACCATGCAAAACAACGCTTAATTAACCCCTGGATGTAAATATGACGCCAAAGAATTAGAGCCGCTACAAACTAGTAGCGAGTTACAAATGCGTTTATTCTACTCCACACAACAAGAGATACAGTTTGTAATTATCCTTGCTTGTGAATTAGCTACCAAAAAAATATATATATAGTTGGGCTTGAAAAAGACGGTATTATTATTTTTCTCATCACACCAGCAAAACAACGCTTAATTAACCCCTGGATTTAAATTGCGCCAAAGAATTGAGCCGCACAAACTATTAGCGTGTTACAATGCGTGTTTTTCTACGCCACCTCAACAAGAGAAACAGTTGTAATATAGCCTTTGCTTGTGAATAAGGCTACCAAAAAAATATATATATATTTTGGCTTTGAAAAAGACGGTTTATTTTTTGTCAGCACCACCAGCAAAACAACGCATTAATGTAACCCTGATGTAAATTGCCTCAAAGAATTTGAGCCGCACAAACTAGATAGCGTGTTACAATTGCGTGTTTTTTCTACAACCACACAACGAAGAGATACATTGTTAATAGCCTTTGCTTGTGAATTAGGCTAACAAAAAATATATATATATTTGGCGTTGAAAAAGACGGTTTTATTTTTGTCAGCACGACCAGCAAAACAACCTTAATTAACCCTTGGATGTAAATAGCGCCAAAGTAATTGAGCAGCAGCAAACTATAGCGTGTACAATTGCGTGTTTCTCGCCACACAACAAGAGATACAGTTGTAATTGATGCCTTGCTTTGTTGAATTAAGGACTACCAAAAAAATATATATATATTTGGCGTTTGAAAAAGACGGTTTATTTTATGACAGCACACGTACCCAGCAAAACAACGTCTTTAATTAACCCCTGATGTAAATTGCGCCAAAGAATTAGAGCCGCACAACTAGTAGCGTGTTACAATGCGAGTGTTTATTCTACACCACAAAAACAAGAGATACCGTTGTAATAGCCTTTGCTTGTGAAATTAGGCTACCAAAAAAAAAATATATATATTTTGCGTTGACAAAATGAACAGGTTTATTTTTGTCAGCACACCAGCAAAACAACGCTTGAATTAACCCCTGGATTAAATTGCGCCAAAGAATTGAGCCGCAACAACTAGTAGCGAGTTACAATTGCGTGTTTTCTACGCCACACAACAAGAGATACAGTTTGAATTAGCCTTTGTGTGTGTATATAGTCTACCAAAAAAATAAATATATTATTTGGCGTTGAAAAAGACGGTTTAATTTTGTCAGCACTTCCAGCAGAAACAACGCTAATTAAACCCCTGTGATGTAAATTGCCGCAAAGATTGAGCAGCACAAACTAGTAGCGGTTACAATTGCGCCTTTTTTTCTTCTCCACACACGATACAGTTGTAATTAGCCTTTGCTTGTGAATTAGGCTACCAAAAAAAAAGATAAATATTTGTCGTTGAAAAAGACGGTTTATTTTTGTCAGCAACCAGCAAAACAACGCTTAATATAACCCCTGGATGTAAATTGCGCCAAAGAATTGACCGCACAAACAGTAGAGTGTTACAATTGCGTGTGTTTCTACACACACAACAAGAGATATCAGTGTACAATATTTTTTTTTTTTTTTATTTTTTTTTAGCCTTTGCTTGTGAATTAGGGCTAACCAAAAAAATAGTATATATATTGGCGTTGAAAAAGACGGTTTATTTTTGTCAGCACACCAGCAAAACAACGCTTAATTAACCCCTGGATGGAAATTGCGCCAAGAATTTTAAGCCGCACAAACAAGTAGCGTGTTACAATTGCGTGTTTTTCTACGCCACACAACAAGAGATACCTTTGTAATTAGCCTTTGCTTGTGAATAAGGCTACCAAAAAAATATATATAATATTTGCGTTGAAAAAGACGGTTTTAATTTTGTCAGCACACCAGCAAAACAACGCGTGTAATTAACCCCTGGATGTAAATTGCGCAATAGAATTCAGCAGCCAAAAATGAAGTGGTATTTGTAATTGTAAAGAACGGCTGTTAGTTTAAATGAATACAACAGGAACTTGCTAGATCCGCACTTGGATATTGAAAGTAATATGTCGCTGCAGTGGACTCACACTGATTTCAGATCCAATACCCCAAAAAATCAATAAATAGAACATTCAGAGAACAGTCTCAGAAACAAGCAGAGACACCCCACAGAAATCGCTGTATAAAAATTCATTTCTTCAGAAAGCCTATCACCCGCAGCAGCACCTTCCTAAGGTCAAGTACAGTGAGAGGAGTGGTAGCTCCCAGCGGCTCGCTCGGTCCTTATATAGTGCGGTGACGTCAACAGAATCCCGCCGGTCCTCTGATTTGGCTCCATGCTCTGTCACATGTCATGCAGGCTATGCCCTTCTTCCTCCCAGGAGTGCTTTGCCCCATGTAGCGCCATGTGCTCGCAGCCATTTAAATCAATCAAAAGCACACCATCGTTCACCCGAATACCCAGAAGTTTCACTTCGTCCGAACCGAAGTTTTTCCCTTAAATTCTAACGAATTCCACTTCGTTTAGAATCAATACGCCCATCTCTAATAACAATGTATATTTTGTGTGCCCTCAAAATAGCTCAGTACACAGCCATTAATGTTTAAACTATTAGCAACAAAAGTGAGAATATCCTAATTGAAAATAGACAAATTGTGCATAAAGTGCCAATATTTTGTGTGGCCACCATTAATTTCAAGCATTGCCTTAACCCTCTTGGACATGAGATTCACTAGAGCTTCACAGTTTGCAGCCATTGCAATACCTTTCCACTTTGCCATGACGACATCAGTTGGTGGATATTAGAGACCTTGCGCTACTCTAACTTATGTTAGATGTCCCACAGACGCTCCATAAGGTTTAGGTCTGGAGACATGCTTGGTCAGTCCAGCAACTTTACCCTCATTTTCTTTAGCAAGGCAGTGGTCGTTGTGGAGGTGTGTTTAATCTCTGCGGCAATGCTGGCAGCACTGAAAAGACAATCTCTGGAGATGATGTTGAGCACTCCGCTTCTTTGGTCGACCATGGTGAGGACTGTTCTGGGTGGAACCTGTCTTATTAAAGCGCTGTATTGTCTTGACCACCATACTGACTATCAATTTCCGGGTGTTAAGCAATCTTATTATAGCCTAAGCCATCTTTAAGAAGAGCAACTATTCTGTTTTTCAGACTCTCAGACATTTTGAACTTCCAATGACCAGTATGAGAGATTGTGGGAGCAATAACACCAAATTTAACACATCTGCTGCCCATTCACACCTGAGACTTGTAACGAGTCACATGTCACTGAGGATGGAAAATTGGGCACAATTTGTCCATTTTCACTAAGGGATGTACTCATTTTTGTTGCTAGCCATTTAGACATTGTTGACTGTGTTTTGAGTTATTTTGAGGGCTCACCAAATTCAAACTGTTATACAAGCTGTACAATGAGTACTTTACATTACATCAAAGTGTCATATCTTTAGGGATTGTCCCCATAAAAGAAAATACAAATATTTACAAAAAAGTGATAGGGGGAGATACACACAAAACAAGCCAACCATAGCCACTAAACCAACTACAAAACCCACTCGCTCTCACAACAAAACCCATACTAACAATACCTTACACTTTCACCCATAATATCCCAAAACATACAAAAGATCCGACACACAATCAAGTGTATCTTCTTAATTAATAAAATAATCCCAAAAAAAGAAGGAAAAAAGCTAAATCAGGAGCAGTCAAACAGCGAGTGAAACCCGCCTATTAAATGCAGCAATCCCATTATCAAGATTACAAATTTGTTTGAAAATTATTTTCACCATTAGTAGTTAATCAAATAAGATTTAATAATAATTCGCGTAAGACTAGTGATGCTTTCGCAGCAGCACAGTTTCAGAGGGGCGCTAGTTAAAAACACCACAGTCCCACCCACTACACAGCCGATTAAATCCCAGCAAGCAATTTAATACACTTCATAGCTAACCAGAAATAGTCCCTATCTACCGACCCAACTATAAAATAACTTCGCCCAATCACAAACACCCACAGACACAATTTCTAAGAACCCAAAAATCCACCCACACAAACCAACCCCCCAACTCCCCCAGTCCTCTTAATGCAATCTGTACCACCCGCCTAACCAAGATGCCCCTAACCACCATCAACATCACACCACTCATTCAATCTGCAACCAAATCCCACTCAATCCAAAAAAGCCCTGTACACCATCAAAACCCTATTCTCACATACGCAAAATGAAAAGGGCTAGCTTAATAAAAGTTGTACAACAGCAAAATGGACCTGCATTGAGAAGTGCCATGAACCGGATATCCTAGTGCAGCAACCCTTACTAGATAGTAGTGAATTAACTATTGTTATAAGTAAAATTAATGTTTACAAAAATATAAGTGGAAGATTATTTTTGAATGCATCTCGTGCGACATTCAACCCACCCTCTAGAATCATCTATTACACCTCCATGAACCCGGTCTCCACAACTACTGAGAGATCACCCCACAACTAAAACCAACCACATAACAAGAAACCAACCCATTAACCCAACAACCACGGTATTGGCCCATATCCAATTTTGGCTTCAACCAGACTCCAAGTACATGCTACAAAAAATTAGCAACTATACGTGACCAAATCCCAAAAATAGTGGTAAACTTCTCACCTAAAATTCCAAAAAAAATCATTTACCACTAAGCATAATACATATCAGATATCCGACCACACCCTCCAGATCCCTCCCCATAATGGAAACCCAACATATTCTCACTACCAAACCCCTTATATAAGCTATAAAACCCATCCCAGCAGCCCCCCACCTAAACAAGTGTCCAAGCAGACCCTAACCCGAACATGAAACAAATCTACGTAACAACTCATAAACCACAAATATCACAACACATCTATCCAGCTTCCATCCCCTAATAAACCCCCGTCCCAAACTGAAACCCAAACCCTTAATTCCGCCACTCACCCGTTCCCCTCCCCTCCAGATATCAAGATGTGCATCAGATGAAATTAACATGAACCAAACACAACACTAGACACTCAGTCTAACAGTATACTGAAGACCATATAAGATCCACCAATCCATACAGGCCCCAGATATCAAGGCAAGAAGTAAAAGATTTGTACGACATAAGCCTTCTACATATTATCACCACCCACTAACTCCCAAATACAGTCACAGTAGGGCCCCCTCCTCCTCCCACCACAAAAACCCAGTGAATGCAGACATTACCAAGGGTCAAGCATTATAGAGCACGAAACAGCTCTACAGCAACATGTTCTAAGGGCAGCCAGTTAAAACACATAAAGGTATAACAAGTTAACAATAACGTCAGAGATCATGCTTCTAGAATATACAAACATTGCCAGGTATACCTTGCATAATTCATTAAACACTTTCATTTTATTGTATTTTCCCCTTTAATGGACAATTCCAGTGCTTAAATCTTGTGTATATAATCTCCAAACAAATACTGTGAGCATAACTGCTCAGCTACTTTCACCATACACCATATATTCATCTAATGTTTTGTAATCTATAATTTTTTTTAACCAGAATAGACGTATTGAAGTGAATGAGTCTTCAAGTTAGTTCTTATTTATTACTTTAAAGGGGGTTTTCTCTCCATTCTGTTTTATAAAAAAACCCCCTGTCGACAATCCTCCATCAACCGTGTACTCTCACAACCTAGACACGCACATTGATGGGAATCAACATCATTGGTTTGTGTCAAAACAATCTCATGGCAATTTATTTCTACTAGCCCATTACAGTGATATGAGTTTAACTAGAGATTTTTGGTAAACCGAGAACTTACCCCTGGCGCCTCACCCTCTCTCACCCGGTAACGTAAGAAATCAAGAACTAAACTGTAACACACGCTCACGACTAACCAGCAAACGTCCTCCCGCGTCCGGTGAAGTTGTATCACGTCAACCCAGCCAACTGCTACAAAGCCCCCTGTAAATAGAAGATGAGATGAGGACGTGATAAAAATAGGAAAGTCATTATGTACATAACCGCAGCAGAAAAGATCATGCTCACATAAGTTACACTCTAACAGCTTTTGGTTTTTTCCCCTATTGAGCAGGCTCCAGGTGAGTTTCCCTGTCAGGGTGCAGGGAAGCTGTTGAATGGTGGTCCTTTCGATTCAATAGGAAGAGGCTGTATGAGTCAGGTATGTGCGACAGTTGTATCAAGCTCCGGTACATTTATAAATGGTAGTGCAGCTCACATCACCTCCTATCTGAACTCAACCCGGTGAAAGCAATACTACAAACCATGTTATGTGATCTTACCAAAAAGCTAGGTGTGCCTAACTATTAGAAAATTGAAGGATCTTGCTGCAACTACTGTCTTCACAAAGCAAGTGTCCCTGTTACATCAACACCGACTTAATCACAGTAATTTATTATCATGATAACTGTTTACTTACTCTCCACCAACCCTACTATTGCCCTGTATTATCAGGATAGGTGAACACCTGTTACATATGGTATTTTATTTTAATTGCAATTTATGCAGAAAATTCAAGAAATTATGTTTTCTTCTCATTTCCTACAACCCAAGCCTCATCGCCTACGAATGCAGTTTCTATTCCGCCTCTCAAGGGCAGAATCCACTGACTTTGATTCACTCATGTCATAATATGTGGCAGCACAAACCCACAATGTAGAAATCTATCCAGGATAATGTTTCACAAACGGCCATAGGTAAACCTAGCAACTTGATTTCCATCATATGATGAGTAAATTAATAGAAGATATTAGAACCATTGCTGCCTGTACTGATCATATTGAGGCTAAAATGTCTGTGTAACAGCACAGGCCTTGGTCCGCGGTCATACCAACTTCCATTCTCGGTCATCTATTCACCTCCCCACAGTCACTCTGCCTCTCTGCAATGGCCATCTGCTCACGGCTATCCTCTAGAGGGCGCATGCTAGCACATTCTAATTTAAAGGACCAGTGCACGTCACCCAACTTTCTCCCCAGCCAATTATCTCTGGCCACTGGCTACTTCTGGACGATCTTCACCACTACATTTTCCATTCTTTTAGCAGAGACACTTTGAAATAAATACAAAACTTGCGAACGCGTAAACAGAACCCCCCCCTATCCAACTAAACTTCTTACGCAATCCAATAACCACGTACCAAGTTGCATATACCACTGTATAAATCCCCACTCGTAACCCTCCCGGATCATCTTCCTCCCCGCAATACCCTACACAAAACTTCAGATGATAAAACGCTAGAAGTATCAGGTACCTTAGATATAAGCCAATCTATTTTTTTGCAGAGTTTACTTGTAAATTGTATAATCTAAAAATAAACACTGCATCTTCGAGGATTCACCCTTCAGAAGTACCAAACAAAATTAAAGATGTGTTCCACATATTACCTAACCATTCTGGAACCCTAAATTAACACCAAACAATTGCCCCCAATAGAACCACCATCCTACAATCCCCAAACAATCCACACACCCCCGCCACCAAATCACCATGGCCCACCAATGGAAAGCCCCCAGATGACAACAAAGACAAAAACGCCACCATTCTCCCTCAAAAAACGGCACTGATGATAACCAAAACAAACCGACGGTTCACTGAGCCTATTCGTTAGAATTAACTTGCACGCGACCATTCCTATGATTCCTAAGCCGGGAAAGGATTTTTCTTCCCCTGACAACTACAGACCCATATCACAGTTGAGTTGTGACTTCAAAGTTTAAGAGACAGAGGAGAGATTGAAGCAGGTGCATATTAGACCTCATACAATTAACTTCAGATTCTAGTTTAGATGCAGTCCTTCTATTGTTGGATTCTTAGAATAGAGTAAGGTGAGGAGGTATTATTAAAGTTTGGTTTTGAAGGTTTCATTAGGGATGCCATTCTAGCCCTTTATTCTTGCCCATCTTTGGGTCCTTTTGTTATCACCAATGGCACAAGATAGTTTTCCCCCTAACCCTGCTCATATTTATGCTTTGGCAAAAAATTGGTAAAGTTGATAAGGTCATCTTCCAACATTATGGATATTTAAGTTGGAGAGGTGGAGCATAAAGTCAGTCTTTACAATAACAACATAATTCTGATATGTTCCTCCTCTAAAACTTCTCTTTAAAAATGAACCTTTTAAACATTAGGCTTTAGATCAAAATATAGCAGTTCCTTGACTGCATCTGTGTCCACCAAAGTCCATCTCACTACAGACACATGGACTAGTAAGCACTGTCAAGGGCCCCTGGTGATGGGTCTCGGCCGACACTCTTCAACACTGCTGGAATGGTACAGAGTCTAGATCCTCAACCTCGACAGGTAGCATCACGTACCAAGAGAAACCAGGCCGTCCTCAAATTAATTTGTCTTGGAGACCGTCAACACACAGGTCAAGAGCTCTGGACGACTGTCACAGCTGGCCTCTCTCCCCGCGGTTCGGGTGGCGGGCGCAGCCGTGACTCCCTTGCTTCCCTGGCTGCGGGGACGAGTGGCGCCGCAGTCCGCATGTCGGGCAGCGGGCTCACTCGCCCCCCTGGGAGCACAGACTTACCCGGCCACGCTCCTGTCTCTGTGCACTCCTCGGCCGGCTGCTGTGCGCGCTACTGCCCTCTAGGGTGCGTGCATGGCAGCTCCCTGAGATTTAAAGGGACAGTGCGCCGGGGATTGGTTTAGCCGGCCGCTGACCCTGTATAACGGTATCGCACCCGACTTGTCCTTGCCAGATCTATTTGTGCCCTGTGCCATAGAGAAAGTGTTCCTAGTGTGTTCCTGACCTATCCGACCTCCTGCTACGTTCTCTGACCACGAACCTCTGCCGCCTGCCCTGACCTTATTGCCTGTCCACGACTACATCTACGTCTCATGATTTGGTACCACGCTCGCCCTTGGCCGGCACTGCAAGCAAGTCACGCCAGTGGAAGCGACCTGGTAGTTTCCTGCCACAGCAAGACCATCCCGCTTTGTGGTGGGCTATTGGTGAAAACCGGGTGCTACTTAGACTCCGCTCCCTGGTACGGCTTCCACCATCGCTTGAAGCTGGTCCAGAGGATCCACTACTGTCTGCCGTAACAACGGCTCTGCACACTCAGACCGACCAGTGGCTGTGTGCTAAAAAACTGACACCAGGCAAGGTGGTGTACGACAATGGGAGCAATCTCTTTGCTGCCCTTAAGATCGGTAGACTTACACACATCCCTTGCCTGGCCAAATTATGAACCTGGTTGTGCAGAAATTTCTCAAGCGCTACCCAGGTCTTGACTGTCTGCTGAGGAAGGCTCGAGGTCTTAGTTCATACTTCCGGCATTTGTACCCTGCTTCGGCACAACTGCCAGCATTGCAGCATGATCTGGGCCTCCCCGTCAACCGACTGATATATTATGTGGCAACACGCTGGAATTCCACCCTCACATGCGCCAGCGATTGTGGCAGCATACTGCATAATGCCATTATGCAGTATGGAGTGGCGCATGGCCTCACAAGCAGTGGTGCGGACCTCGGGGTGTTGACCCATAGAGAGTGGAGCCAGGTGAAGGATCTCTGCACTATCCTTGACAGTTTTGAAGAGGACACCAACAGGCTCAGTCGGGACGATGCCCTTGTCAGAATGACCGTTCTGGTTATATTTTTACTGGAACTAGCGTTAGGCACTCTGTGGCAGCAGGTCCCAGCAGAGATGAAGGAGGAGACAGACACAGAGTCTAACTCGCCAGAGGATGTAGAAGACCTGACTGTTTCGCAATTGTATAGGTCTTCTCTAGGTGGTAGTTCTAGGTCAAGGACGGGTGCAGGACAGCAGTTCAGCTCACTGAGTAGAGCGCATGAGGTTAGCCAGGGCTTTGGTGCCGGTCCGGGTGATGAAGTGGAGGAGGAGGAGGAGGCAGGGGTGCACACCATCGGTACTGATTACCCTACAGTGGTAAGAGGTTGGCACAGATTATAGGAGGAGGCGGAAGAGGAGAAAGATCCTGTTAGTGCTCCTCGGCCCCGAGGCTTGGGAGATCCCGGCAGCATCTCACACACGAGTGCTTGGATGCTACATTACCTCATGGAAAAAAGAGGTAATGTCTAAAATATAACTTTATATAACTAAATTATAACCAGACTAGAGGATCATATCTGTCAATTTTCCTAGGGACAGGTTCTGGGCAAGAGCGCCCTTTATCGGGCCATCATCTAGGACTTTAGGGTAGTGACTGTTACTCATTGTACAGTATCGCCCTGGTAGTTCTAGAGAGAGTTGTTAGTGGGATATATTTTAAGTTATTATTAATAAAAGTTATATTTTAGACATTACCTCTTTTTTCTATGTGGTTTTGAATCAGTCAGAGGTTTCTGGATACTGGCCATTCATGTAGCTGATAGTAGATATATTCCTTTTGTGATGCTACATTACCTGCAACGCCTCAAGGCAATAAAAATGAACAGCGAGATAAAGTGGCAGAGGGATCTGCCGGTTTGAACTAGTTCTCTTGGCTGTGGCATATTAACCGCTTACAGACGTGGAGCAGTGAGCTAGTTCTTTGTGAGGACTCCATCTGCAGTAGGAGGGAAAGGATTTCAATGTTGACACCCAGACACGGAGACTACACAGAGCTTTTTCTTTTTTTTTTTTAATTTTCCAGTAGCACTGCAAGCACAAAACAATCGCCATGTCTAAGAGAAAGGTCAATGGTGCTCATGCTGGTGATGCCAAGGATGAGCCCCAGTGGCGTAGCCACAGGGGTCGCAGCGGTCGCACTTGCGACTGGGCCCCTGAGTCAGGGGGGCCCCGCAGGCCCCCTCGCCACACTGCTCTAGCAGTTGTACGTATTGCTAGGTCACAGAGACCCAGCTATATGTACTTTCCCTGCAGCAGCGCTGACACCCAGAGGCAGCCAGCAACACTTTTTATGAGCTACGGAGGCTCCGCAGTAAGGCCATGTTCACGCGGCTTAATAGCGGGACGTATTTCGCCCCGCAAATATGCCGTGTGTACGGGAGCGGGGCGTGATCAGGGCGGGGGGGCTGGCAGCTCACTGGACCCATCGCCATGCATTATTCACGGCGCGTACACGCCGTTAATAAGTAGCATGTCACTTCTCTCCCCACTCGCCGTATTGTGCGAGCAGGGAGAGGAGACGTAATCCATAGTTCTTTATGAGAACTGTGGATTACCGTAATGACCGGGACGTATTTCAGCCCGTAATTCACGCAGTACAGTGCGAATTACGGACTGAAATATGTCCCAAAATAAGCCATGTGAACATAGAATGACTGCATCGCTTGCTGCCTGTGAGAGGCCGGGAGCCCGTTCATATGGAAAGGAGGAGGGAGAGTGCCCCGGAAGAACAGAAGTACAGCAGCAGCAGGAGCCTTCGTGGGGAAAGTATAGCTGGGGTTGTTTTTTTATGTGGTGTATAAGTAAGGTATGTAATCTATGTGTGTGTGTATATGTGTGGTATATACTGTGTGGATGTGTATTGTGTGTATAGATGTATATGTTTTAAGTTATCTGTGTTATAGATGTTTGGGTGTTTAGATGTTATGTGTGGTATATACTGTGGGATGGAAAATTGGGATAGTTGTATAGTGTGGTATTCTGTGTGGGATGGATGTTATGTGTGTTAGTGTTATGTGTGAGATATACTGTGTTGATGGGGGGTTATGTGGATAGTTTTTTGTGTGAGTATATACAGTGTGGATGGATGAATGTGTGGGGGGGATGTTATTGTGAGTTATATATGTGGATGGATGTATATTTGTGATTTTTATGTGTGGATGGATGTATTGTGGAGTATATATATGTGGATGGATTATAGTGTGAGTAATACTATGGGAGGATGATAGTGTGAGTTTTATATGGGATGGATGTTTTTGTGAGTTTTACTGTGTGGTGGATGTATATGGGGTTTTTAATATTTTATGTTCTTTGGGGTTTATGGGTGTGTACATATATGGATTGGTGTGTGTATTATATGTGATGGGGGAAATTATATTGTGTATATTTATTTTATATGGTTACTCTTATGTGGTTTTTTACTGTGTAAGGTGTTTTTTATAGTGGTATATTTTGTGGGGGTTGGGTGTGTCTTTATAATGTGTGTATTTTTTACTGTCTGAATTTTATACTGTATGTGTAAATATATGTGTATGTATTTTGTTATATATAGGATGAAATTTATACTGTTGTGCTGTAGGTGTATACATGTGTTGTTTTTTTTGGGGTTTAGTGCCTGTGGGTTTTTTACATATAGTTTGTGTGTTTAATGTTTGTTTGTACAGTGTGTTTTATAATGAGTGTATATAGTTGTAAAAAAAGGGTTGGGACTAGGAAATTTTTAAAAATTTTGTCACACTGCAGATTCTTTTTTAACCTGACTGTTGATGTGGTTAATGGTAGAAAAAAAAATAGTGATAGTAGGTATAAGGTAGAAGTAGATTTGAAAGGATTGTATGAGAATGTATATTAAGATAGATAGTTGGATGAAAATTAGATAGATGGGATAGATAGATGTAGATAGTATGGATGATGTTTATAGATAGTAGTAGACGACAGAAGACATATAGTTTGATAGATAGATAGATAGATGATAGATAGATAGAAGAAAATGTAGACGATAGATAGATAGATATGGGGGGATATATAAGATAAAAAAGGTTTTGGGAAAGATGATGATGAAGGAGAGGAGAAATAATAGAGATAGATAAAAGGGATACATAGGTAGATGGATATGAAACAGATATGGATATGATGATGAAGTTAATAGATGAAATGTATGAGGGGTATAGAAATGGTATTTAGATAGAGATAATATGAGGTGTTTTGTGTCTGGCTATTGACTGGTGTTTCTGGGGGGGGGGCCGGGGGTGACCTTCTTTTTCCCTGCGCTGGTACCGGTCCAGGCATTTTGAGTGACCCCGAGAACTATTATCCTGGAGGAGACGTCCTGGTTATGTGATCAAATATAGTGGAAAGATACCCGGAGGCCACCCCGACCCATTCCCAGGGCAGTTAGGGGGGGCCATATTGTTTTACATTAATTTTAGTCAGGTGGGGGGGGGGTGGGGGCATTTTTGTTTTTTTTAATGCTTTTTTCCTATCTGCTTTCCCTCCTGAGAATTTTTTGTAAAACTTTTTACAGTACGGGAAATTCTGCGGGATGTACGGCTTACTCCAGTGAAAGGCCAAACTGAAACAGCGGGGGAGTGTAAAGATCACTAGAATGATAATTACTAAAGTGCAAAAGTGCTTTAATATATTGTTCCACTGATATTTCTAAAAGTACCAAAAGAGGGATTGGGGGAAAAAAAAAATTTACACACGTAAATAGAAAATCCAAACAGGCCCGGGCCCCACCTCTTAACTCCTTAACGAGCCCCCCACGATTTTGACTGGTGGTGGGGTTGTTCGTCTGTAGATGTGCTGAGATTCGGAGTTTCGGCCCGGGGCCCCGAGCTGCTCGGGGTGGGGCAAACCACCCTGATCCCGTGCGCACCTGCGAGCACTGTTTAGGGGAAAAACCCTCCGCAGCCCGTGCTTTAAACCTTTGTTTGGGAGGTGGTTACCGCAGCGAATCAAAGGGTTTTCCCCTGCTTGTGGTGATGGAACCCGGTGCCCTGACAGACCCCGGGAAAATGGTCCCCAAAGTCAGCTCTGAGGTAGAGTCCCCCAGGGCTGTCTGTGTATAAAGCCAGTGACCATGACACCCCGTGTGCTGTCCTGTCCTGCCTGTGTCAGACTGACACAGAATTAATGATTAGCATAATAAATTGCTAATAATTATTAAGTGAAAAAAAAAATAATGAAAAAAATTTTTCCCCTTTCAGTATTTAAAAAAGAAAAAAAAACAAAAAAAAAAAAAAAAAAAAATAAAAAATAAAAAAAATAAAATGTTTTTAAAAAATAATTGTGCATACATTAACCCAAAAAAAAAAACCTACAAAATTAGGTATCCACACGACCTAATAACTATGAATTAATTATATGTTTTTAAGTGTGAAATGTGAAGGTGTAAAAAAAAAACTGTAAAAAAAAAAAAAAAAATCTGCAATTATTTATAAGTAAATTTTAAAAACTTTTCCCCCATAAAGAAAAACTCGTCTTGATAAAACGAGGGCCTCATCCAACTGTGTCATTGAAAAAATTTAAAAAAATTTACAACTGTTGAAACGCAAGGAGGAAAAAACTAAAAAAATGTTTGGTCTTAATCTTTTCGGCGTTGGTTAAGGGGTTAAAAAACCCTGAAACCTCCCCATTCTGAGGGGGGGAAAATGATTTTCTCGCCCCAGACCCTTTAAAAGGATGCCCCTGTTTTGAGCCCCAGGAAAAGCACAAGGGTTTGTCACTAAAAGACCAAAAACAAAAAAAGCCAAAAAGGAAAGAGCTTGGAAAAAGTTGAGGACAAAAAAGTTCCCAGCAAAGGGAAAAAAGAAAGGGAAGGAAGGTAATACAAAAGAAGCTAAAAAAAGAAAAAAAGGATTCCCATCTGAAAACAGAAAAAAAAATTGATGGGGGCCCAGCATCTGATGGAGGAGAAAAGGGAAAACCCAACCCTGAATAATTCATTGTCATTCTTTTATCTTTGCTTTTATTCTAGGGAGAGGTTGCAGCAGTGCGCAAAAAACCGCTTTGGTCAAGGTTTAAAAGCTAAAGTAAATAGTGATGATCGAGCTTGCGGTGTGTCTTTTTTAAAGTGTGTCTTTTGGGCTTAAGTGTGGACTTTAGATTTGGGGATTTAAGAAGGGACAATTTGTATGTCTTTTTTCTGTATCTTTTTATTTTTTGTAACTCCCCTGAGTTCCCTGTTTTACAATGCTGTTATGACAACCGTGAATTTTTTGCCCTCCCGAGCAAAAAGTTTGAGGGGGCATACTGCTGTGTGGTGTGTGACATGCAATTTTGAAACCGGATCCCGGTTAAATGAGAAGTGGGGACATGAGATATTGCCAATTGGAAGCGGTCGGTGTCCCCTGAGAAAATCACTCGAGGTGCAGATGCTGGGGGGATGGAAGCATGGAGGTGGGACATGAGGCATGTGGGAATGTTAAAAAGGGGAGGGGAAAAGTGTCAAGGGGGGCTACTCCCGAACTGGGAACCCAAAAAATTTTCAAGATTTGGGGTGAGGGGGGGGTTGGCCAGAAATAGCATTGTGCAGAAGCAAAACTCCTGTCTGCTCCCGTAAAATGGGGAAAAAGGGGGCGTCAGGTAGACAGGGGGTGGGAGTTTGGGGGCCCATTAAAGGTGAAAAGGGGGCAAATTTCCCCCAAGACCCCGGGTTGTGAAAAGATGTTGTTACCTGGAGCCCGAGTTCGTCAATTTGGGTGGGGGGTTTACGATTGCTGGGGGGTGGGGGAACCAGCTGAAAGGGCACTTGGCACCAATGAATAGTAGAGGTTAGGGGGGAGTGTCCTTAAAAAGATTTTTAGGGGGTTAGGCCAAAAATCAAGGCAAGGACCTCCCGGGTAATATTTTTTAGAAATACTACCTGTACCCCGGGCCACATCAGAGAGGAGCGGGAGATTAGAGGGTAAATAGTGGTCAAAAAAGGTGAGGAAAGGGGATTTGGGTTTTTGGAGAAATGGACTGACTTCTGTTTGGTCAGATTATGTAGGGGCGGGATGCACCTAAATGAGGGGGGGTGCGCTGTATTGGGGGACAAAAAAAGCCAGGAAGTTTGGGGGAATATTTAAACCCGGATTGGGGGAAGGGTAACTACAAAGATAGCAGCAAGTTTTGTGAGAAGAGAGCTGGGAAAATTTGTAATAAATCAGGGGGGGGGGAGTGGAAGAGGGGGATGGGTTGTTTTTAATAGTTAAAAAAGAAAAGGGAAAAGGAATAAAACTTAAAAAAATTCTAAATTGCATGCTGACCCCTGCCAGGAGAATCACCAACAAAGCAAAGTAAATAGATAATTAATTTTCTGAAGAAAAATAGGGCAAGTTGAGTAACTGAAATGGCTGGACGAGAGTTGATGGGCGGGGGTTAACTTACAGGGTTACGTTTATTTTGAAGGATGTAAAACCGAAGGGGGGAGGTGTATGTCTCTCTGTAAAAACCGTCTGAAAACCAACACTGTGGGGTATAGGAAAAAAAAATGAAATGTGGAACCATTATGGGGGATTTACTGGGGGTTTTAAAAAATAATTAATTCAAAAAGGAGTTGCTTAAGCCCCCCAAAAATAACAGAACCCCTTGAAAATTTGATCCTAGGAAATGTAGGGGCTAATCGAATGAGGTTGTTATTAGGGGACTTTAACTATTCAGACATAAAATTGGGGGAAACTGAAACCGTAGTTTATAAAGGAAACAGATTTTTGTCAAAAATAAAAAGTAAAACCTTTCCCCAAAAGGTGCAGGAAACCCGATAGAGAAAAACCATTTAATTAAAATTGACAAATATCCGACAGAGTAAAAAGGTTCAGGTTGGGGGGCACCCCAGGAAATAGTGACCATAAAATAATAAAATTCCATTTATCCTTCAATAGAGTTTTCTGTCGAGAAGCCACAAAAACACTGAATATTAGGAAAACTAATCTTATTCTGCTTAGGGAGGCCTTAAACTGTAGTTACTGGGACAAGATGTTTAAAAATAGCAGAACAAATAATAAAAGGGAGATCTTTAAAAAAAATCTTAAGCACCCACTGTGAGAGGTACATTCCTTTTTGGTAATAAAATAATTAGAAACAGGAAAAACCCCAAAATGGATAACAGAGATTAAAGGGGGCAATTAAAAACAAAAAGAAACCCTTTCAGTATTAAAACAGGGAAAGGGGTGAAAAAGCATGGTATAGGGAAAAAATAAAATATGTAAATAATGAAAAGGCAGCAAAAAATTCAGGGCAGAAAGACTATTGCCATGAAAGAAAAATAACCCAAAATATGTTTTAACATATAAATAGTAAAAAGATTAAACAGAAAATGTTGGCCCTTTAAAAAGCGGGCAGAGTATTTTGGAGGGTGATGGGAGAAAAAAAACAAACCCATTTAAAAATTTGTTCTCGCTGTATTTACCCAAAAAAATGCCTTGTGTTGGGTGAGAAGGGGTGAGATAAACTCCCAAAATAAATGTTTCTTGTCTACCCCCAGGGAAAAAGGCAGCTCCGTCTTTAAGCTTAAAAAAGACAAATCACCAGGGCCCTGATGGTATCACCCCTGTGTCCTAAAGGGGTTTTAAAAATGTCTAGATGGCCCCTATTCTTAATATTTTTGGCTGTATAATATGGAAAATATGTTCAAAAAGGTTGACGCATAGCAAATGTGGTGCCCAAAATTCAAAAAGGGGGCAAAAAGGATCCCGGAAACTATAGGGGTAAGTTTAATTTGATGTGGGTTTAAAAAGTTTTAAGGTTTTTAAGATGTATCCCCGGAGTATCTCACTAAAAATAAATGATAACTCCCCTTCCCGCTGGGTTTTGAACGATCGGTCCTGTCAAAAAAATCTCATCAGTTTAGAGGAAGTTCGTT
Organism: Phyllomedusa bahiana; assembly: GCA_025379985.1. Taxonomy (NCBI): domain Eukaryota; kingdom Metazoa; phylum Chordata; class Amphibia; order Anura; family Hylidae; genus Phyllomedusa; species Phyllomedusa bahiana. The sequence continues at coordinate 21,376 of JAODAL010025094.1, forward strand.
CTAGCTGTATCGGGGTTAGAAATTGATGTAAATATTTAGTTTTTCCAAAGCATTTGATACGGCCCCATAAAAAAGGGGGTAAGTAAAAGGAATGTTGGATTGGGGGAAAAAGTGTGCAGGGGGGGGTAAGCAACTGGGTCGTGTAATTAACGGTACATACTCAATTGGCCCCCGTTATAGGGGGTACACGGGGTCAGTATTGCGCCCTATCCTCTTAATTTTTTCTTAAATGATTTCTTTAAAATTGGATAAAAAGTAAAAATTGAGTTTAGTTATAGGGGACATCGCAAACCCAATGGAATTATAAAAAAGTGATAGAGAAGTTAAGTGAAGATCTTTATCAAAATGCTTTTACAAAGTAATAAATCAAGACAGACATGGGGATGGTTTTAGGAGGGGGTGGGGAGGAATGAAAGACGTTTTTTTGTTTTTTACGTATAGGTGATGAAAAAAGGAGTGTTTAAAGAAAAAACGGTATATTTTGACAAGGATGTGGATTTACAATAAAAAATAGAAATTATCGATTGTAGCTTTTGTAATACCTAGTTTGAGGGTTTTTTTTTTTAAAATTTTTTTAAAAATTTTATTTTTTTTTTTAAAATTTTAAAAAATAAAATTAATTTTCTACTTTTTGGATTTTTTTCCCTTTTTTTTTTTTCTTCTCCCCCCCTTTTGTGAGAAAAGAGGCACCTCATTTTCAAACACAAAAAGGACTCCCTAAAAATTTTTAGCACTATGAGTGAAGTCTAAAAGAACCCCTCTATGGTTTCATTTGTAGGATACAGGAATCGTGATGCAGGGGGTGGAGTTAATAACATACTAAAATTTTAATGTGAGGGGCAGTGGTTTGGCACGGAGGCCCCTTGGGGTCCTGGGGTTTAAAAAATAGAAACGATCTTCTTTCTTCCCGTGAAGTGTTTATGTAGTTTGTATCGTATTTTTTTGGGGCACTGTTAATTGTTAAATTTTAGGGTTGTATCCCAAAAAGGGGGTGGTTTAAAAAACCGTGTTCAATTCCGTGCAAGCCTTGACAAAGGTGATGGGGAAACGGTCGTCGGCGTTCTTGAGCCCCCCATCCGTGATCTTATGTGTCGTTTTTTAAAATTTAAAAGAAGTTTTTTATGCAATGGTGAGTGCCGCTATTTTTACCCTTTTGCCGTAGTTCAAGCTTTTATTTCTGGTGACACCCCCGAGCATATTAAGGAGCTGAATGGATCACCCTTTCAGGTGAGATAAGGGGAAAGGAGCGGACACTTTTAACTCTCTGGGGGTTTGATCTTTTTTTTGTTGGGTATTTAACCCTTACCCGGGGCCCGTTTTTGGGCCCCTTTTGACAGAGCCCTATTTTTGAAATTTGTATGGTCACTTTATGGAGAATAACTTTTTGCACTTTAACCTATCCATTGATTCAGAGATTGTTTTTTCGTGACACATGTGTTTAAGATAGTAAAGACATTTGGTCCAAAAAATGATTGTTTATTTGTGAAAATTTATCAAATATGGTGAAAAATTTGAAAAATTTTACCCAATTTCAAAATTCAAAAATTTCTGCATGTAAGACAGATAGTTATTCACTCAAAATAGTTTAAAACTAGCCCAATCCCCCCTAAACAACACCCATAATGATACTGCTGTAGTTTCTGTGCAAAATGTTTTTTAAAATGTCTTTTTTTTTTTACTGACATTAGGGGGCTTATAAATGTTAGTATTAATTTTCAAATTTTCAAGAAAAATTTGCAATATACAATATTTTTAGGACCACAGTCCATTCTAACTGACTTTTGATTGACCTGTATGTAGATACCCCTATAAAATGACCTCATCTAAGAAACTACAACCCCTTAAAGTAGTTCAAAACAGAACATTTATGAAAGTTTATAACCCATTATGTTGTTTCACAGAAATGTAAAGCAAAGTGGAAGTGAAATTTCAAAATTCACTTTTTTTGCAGATTTTCAATATTTATTCATTAATGACAAGAATAAACGGTAAATGTTATCAGGGAAATGCAAAATTAATATTGATTTCCCCAGATTCTGCGTTTTCAGATGATATCCAATATGAAGGCCCAATGCACTTATAAGGTCAACCACAACCCCAGAATAGGAGGTGCACCTAAGTACTCAGTGGAGCCACTTCATTTCTTCCATTATCAATTTTATTTTAAGAGGGGCCATTTCAAGGTTTGGCGGACACCCTAAGGGTCCAAACGTAATAAATCCCCTAAAAAGACCCCATATTTGGAAAACTACACACCCTACACGGAATTTATCCAAGGTGTATTGAGTTATCTAACCTCCACAGGCGTTTCACAATTTTTTTTAGCGTTCGGCTCTGAAAATAAAAAAAAAAAATATTTTTAATATTTTTTCCAATAATCTGCAATTTAGCTGAAAATGTTTAATTTTTTTACAAGGAATCATTGGAATAAAAAACCCCAAATTGTGTTACGCAATTTTCTTCCAAGTTCGGCAATACCCTAGCATGTGGCGGTGTAAACTGGTATGGATGGCGCATGGCAGAGGGTACAAGGGAGGGAGTGCTATTTGGCTTTTTGGCGCACAGATATTGGTGGGGCCATGTGCGCAAGTCTCCAAAGCCCCCAAAGTAACAAAAACAAGGGTCGAAACCTTCCAGAAGTTCTCCATTTATGGTTCAACTCCCCTCAGAGAATCGCCCCTAAGGTGGTAATTTTGCATTCTTTGGGTGCACGGTTGTTACCGTAGTTTGTTTTTTAGCATTGGGTCCATGGAAATGTAGGGGGGAAACCAGTTCCGCCATTGTTTTTGGGCTTCATTTTTACAGTATTCGCCATATATGATAAATGACGGGATAACTTTAACTATGGGGTTCGGTACAATTACAATGATATAAATTTTATATCGTTTTTTTATGTTTTTATTACTTTATACACAATAAAGCGCGTTTTTATAAAAAGTTGCGTTTTTTTAAGTTGTTTCGAATTCTGACAGCCATACTCTTTCTTAATTTATTGAATATGGAGCTGCTTTTTTGGGCGTTGTTTTTTACGAGATAGAGTTATGTTTTTATTGATACCCATTACGGGGGGTCATATGATCTTTGATCACTTTTTATAAGGTTTTTGTGGAAGCATTTTGTACAAAAAACGCAATCCTGGAGAGTTTTTTATTTTTATATTTTTAACAGCGGTCACAGTGTGTGCCGTATAAAATGACAGCTATTTTACTCAGCAGGTTGATACGATTACATCGATAACCACATTTTATATTTGTTTAAGTATTACTGCTTTTACACAATAACAAACACATTTATTTGAAAAGGAAAAACACGTTTTTGCATCACCGCAATATGAGGAGCCATAACTTTTTTTTATTTTTCTGTTTATGGAGCTGTATGATGGACTTTTTTTTTGTCGGGATGAGATTTTGACGTTTTTATTGGTAATATTTTTGGGGGTGACAAGACTTTATGATCGCTTTTAAATCGTTTTTTGGAAGGCAGGTTGAAAGAAATAATACTGCAATCCTTAGCAGTGTTTTTTTTTTTTATTTTTAAATAGCGTTCACCGTTGCAGTATCCGTGACAAAGTTATTTTTACTCTGTGGGGTTGAGGCGAATTAACGGTGATACCCAATTCTATGTAGTTTTTTTTTTATTTGAAAGCACAATTTTTTTGAAAAAAAAAGTGTTTTTAATTGTGTAAAACAATATTTAAATGCATCGCTTATTCTTCTAATAGCCAGAACTTTTTAATTTTTCTTTTCCGTATACAGAGCTGTGTAAGGACTTTTTTTTGCGGGATGAACTTACGTTGTAATTGGCATCACTTTGATGTTGATATGAGTTTTTGATTACTTTTTACCTCCATTTTAATGTCTGACGGATGAACAAAATCGATATTCTGTTGACTGTTTTTTGGGGTTTTTTTTTTTACGCGTCAACCGTTACGGGTTAATTAACAGACAGATTTATAGGTTGGAGTCGCTACGCACGCGATCGATACCAAATATGGGTCACTTTAATTTATTTTTGATCTTTTTTAGGGATGATTGGCGTTTGTAAAGGGGAACAATGGCGATGTAACTTGTTTTTAATTTTATTATTTTTGTGTTTGCTGTTTTACTTTTTTAACCCACTTTTTTTTAAAACTTTTGCATACTTTTTACACTTTCCCCCAGGGAGGTAATTGCATGAACGATCAGCTTCAGATCAATTCATGCAAATAGGAAAAAAATCAGACATACACTTAATAGCTGGTAACATGGTCTCCATGGCAACTGCGTCTGTTCACAGTGCGCCCACACATGTTATATACTTTGCGCATTGTTGGCATCCGTGACGTCACCAAACAACCCGGATGCTGTCATTCAGCGTCCGGCTGATCTGTCTGGTAGGAGACCCGGTTAACAGGCGCACTAGCGCCGTTACTATCTGGCGCCGAGATCACAAGTGCGGCAGTACGTTCACACCTGCCGCCTCGCAGCCGCGATGACGCGACCTCCATACATGCGCGACATCGTGGGGCGGTAAATCGCCCCGCGGCCCTCGTAAGCGCACTCCGCCTTGGGGGATGCGGCTTGATGCCAGCGGTCACAATATACCGCTGGTTATCGATGCCGTCGATCTTGCGCGCATCCCGCTTTGGAGCGCGCAAAGATTGCCGTTACGAACTCAATACGGCAATTTTGCGTAGACCACTCCACCCCTACCCTACCATTGCCCGTATAGTACGGCAAATTTCGGTAGAGAAGGGGTTAAAGATACAGTGACTTTTGGACTGTTGCAACAGGAGTAGGTGTCATATTGGAATCGCACGCCACTAACTCTATAGATGATAGGGAAATAGATTATCCTTCAATCCTTTAGCAAGCAGTCGAGAGGATGTGGATGGCTTTTTTCACTAGTGCAATAACCAAGAAGTAGATCAAGATTTTGGAGCCACTAAAGCTCCTGGAGAACCGAGTTTCTGAAATTAGCAGCGAAAAGGAGGTAAGCTGTTTTTAGTGACTATAGCACCTTCACAGTCCCTATGTTGTATCCGAACGTCACCGAGGGGTTTATGGATATACAATGAGATTACACAATAAAATAAGAACCTGATTATGTTGGCAAAATTGGCGAGAAGCACAAAGTTGAATCACATCATTCAAAACTGACTATCCTATTATGCTGTAGACAATCGCAAGGCTTAACATGCCACATACAAAAATACCTAGTGTCCAGCGAAAGTAGAATACAACGAGACAAACAGACACAACAGTGGAAATACTCACTTCTACACTATCTTATCTCTCCTCTCAGTGGCGCGCCGGCGGGGCTGAGGCTTGTCCCGGTACAGATGAAATTAAAGAAAGGAGAAAGGAGGGCTCATGGGTTTGTACGAGGGAAAAACTATGATGTGTTTGATGCGAGGGGGGCGGGTTGGTTCTTCCTATTTCTCACCTCACTACTTAATCTGAAATTACTGAAAAGATGGAAGGAATTTAGCACTTCCGTCGTAAACTGTTCAAATATCAAAAAGAAGAGAGGCAATACAAAAAGAAGGAATACAGGACGACAGATTCTGTTTCAGATTCAACCCGCAGAGACAATCTCAATTAGAGAGACCGGACAGGCACACGGGGTGGATGGTGGCTCCAGGTTGATGGTCCCTTTAGAAGGCACGAATTCATTTATTTCCCCCCGCCCGGGGGGTGGGGGGGCGTAGAAGAAGGAAACCTCCCACCAAGGTAGAGTGGGTTCAAGTGAGAAGAAAACATGTCCTCCCTTTAAACAGTAGAGACGGTGACCCTCAAGAGTCCACAGTTCAGGGGTAGTCGATACAATGTTATCAATTTATCATGTCATGATTTTAGTCGGCTACTTATACATTTTTAAGAAAGGGTTAAGTTTTTGCTTGCCTAACAAAATTCGATACTATCCAAATAGAGATAGATCTAAAGTAAATCACTAAGGAAATTGAAATTTATTTAAAATCTTAAAGATCTTAAGGAAAGTGACATCACTAACCCTTGGAGGAGAAATGAACACCAGGTAGATAACCTAGTCTTCTTTCTGGTTGAAAATGAAGCATAGAAGAGGATCGTTAATTGGTTTGAGGAAACTATTAGATCTCCTTATAGAGAGCAATCACAGGAAGAAACATCGGAAAATCTTATGGAGAGTTTTAGGGAGTATTAAGAAGCAACTTTCTTTCCACCCTTTGCACCCCAGCGTTCGGCTGCTATTTAATTTCAATAAGGCCGTTCTTAAAGATCATGATAGCATGGATTTTTCCAGGAATCTTACCGAAATTTGAACACTGGGAGGTGTATTAAGGGCTTAAGAAACTAAAACCAATGCGAAGTGATAGTGAAGCCGGGGCTGATAAGGGGGGTAACATAAGTGTTGATTGGAACCAGTGAATATTATCGGGGGAAGCATTGAGGCAATTAAACAATAAGGTGACCTATGAGAAATTAAAAAGTGATTCTAGTGTGGGCTATAGTGATAAATTAAGATCATTATTACAGAAAGGAAAGGAGATAGGTTTCCTGTCCAATAAATTGGCCATTAGGTTATTACCTTCTACTCCATCAAAACCCTATTGGTACTTCTTGCCAAAAATACATAAGTCATTACAGCAACCCCCAGGCCGTCCTATTGTGGCAGGTAGAGGCTCGATAACAGAACCCCTGTCTCAATATTTGGACTGGTTATTACGTCCAATTTTGAACACAGTTCCATCGTTTCTGTTAGATACCAAAACACTATTTTCAGAATTTGTCAATTTTGCAGTGTCCCCCAGATTTTAAACTGGCAAACAATTGTGTAGCCAGGGCTTTATATATAAAATTTAGACACAATGATGGCATTAAAGCCATCAGGTCATTTCTTGGTAGGACCAATAGGAATTTAGAGCAGATTTCGTTCATTTGTGAATCTTTGAATTTTGTATTGAGTCATAATGCCTTTCAATTTGAGGAGGTGTGGTATATGCAGAAAACTGGCACTGCGATGGGTACGCCAGTTGCGCCCACTTTCGCTAATTTGTTTTTGGCGTTCTGGGAGGAGAATTATGTATCTAATATTAAGAACCCTTTCATCAAATACATAGCGTACTGGATGAGATTTATTGATGATATTCTTATAATATGGTCTGGATCAGAGTCAGAGTTCAATGAGTTTCTTGCATATATCAATGATAATGATGTTAACATGGAGTTTACCTCCCAGTTTGGAGATAAGTCAGTCGTCTTTCCTAGACATTGAGATAAGATTTGAAAATGGAGTTTAGTTTACTAGGGGACATCGCAAAAAAAACGGCAGTGAATTTTTAATAGCTGTTCCCCCCTCTGGAGCGAAGTTAAACGATCGCCCCATATGGGCAGGTTTCTGAGATTGAGACGAAACAACAGTGAATACCAGATTTTTTAGAAACAAGCTATGGAATTATCAGAAAGACTGAGATGAGAGAGGTTACAGGAAAGCCTTATATCTATGCATTTTACTAAAGTAAATAAATCAAGACAGGACATGAGATGGTATTTAAGGAGGAAGGGATAGACGGAGAATGAAAGATCTGTCTTTTTTGTTTGGAATACAGTAATTATGGCTGATGAGATAAGATTGTTATAATAAGAAAGAACTGGTATATTTTGACAATATGATGTGCATTTACAATCAAAACTAGAGAATTACCGATGTGTAGCATTTCGTAGATGCCATAGTTTGTGGGATGAATTAGTGCTTGGGCAGAATCGAGAAACAACTACGAAAAGAATTGGCTAGCAGGATTTAGTCCACAAGGTTATCATAAATGTGGCGTGTGTTCATTTCTGTGAGAAGATGTGTGGACAGGCAAGGTAGTCAGGATGGGAGGTGTTACACATGAAGTTAGGCATTTAATAACATGTCGTACAAAATTTGTTGTATACGTAATCTGGTGTCCTTGTGGATATTTCTATATTGGAAAAACAATTCGTCCTCTGTTTGTGAGATATTAAGAGCAGCACCTCTATTCACTTCAGACACAAAAGGAGCAGCCAAGATTGTTAGACACATATGTGTGACTGCTCATATTAATGACCTCTATGGTTTCATGTGCAGCATACAGAGAATCGATGTTGCAGGAGGTGGAGTTAATAAACATACTAAACTTTTGCAATGTGAGGCGCAGTGGATTCTGCGCATGGAGGCCCTTGGGGTCCTAGGATTAAATGATAGAAACGATCTATCTTCTTTCCTGTGAAGGATTTTTATGTACGTTGTAACTGTATGTTTCTGTGCACTGTGTAATTGTTAAATTGTAGCCGGTTGTATCCCGGCAAGGAGGTGGTTATAAGAACACGCTGTCGTTCACTTCCGTGCAAAGCCTTGACAAGCGCTGCATAGCGCCGGAAACGGTCGTCGGCGTTCTTGTAGCCACCATCCATGATCTTATGCTGCTCGGGTTTTGAATTAAAGAAATTTTTTATGCAACTGTAGTGAGTGCGCTATTGCTTTTCCTTCTGCTAAGTTCACAGCTTGTATCTTCTGGCTGAGCCCGGCCGAGCATATTCAGGAGCTGAAGGATCATCCTCTTTCAGAAATAAGATAAGGGGAATGGAGCTGGACACGTAACTCTCTGGTGCCGGTTTTGCATCTTTGTTTGTGTGGCTATTAAAACAGAAAATGTTGGCCCTTTAAAAAGACGGAGAGAGATATTGTGGAGGGTGATGAGAATAAAGCAAACCTATTAAACAATTTGTTCTCCGCTGTATTTACCAAGGAAAATGACCTTGCTGTTGATGAGCAAAGGGATGAGATAAACTCCAAAGTAAATGTTTCTTGTCTACCCCAGGAAGAAGTGCAGCTCCGTCTTAATAAGCTTAAAATAGACAAATCACCAGGCCCTGATGGTATACACCCTGTCGTCCTAAGGAGGTCAAATATGTAATAGGCCCCTATCTTAATATTTATGGAACTGGTATTATAATGGCAGTATGTCTCAAAGGGGTGACGCATAGCAAATGTGGTGCCAATATTCAAAAAGGGGTCAAAAAGTGATCCTGGAAACTATAGGCCGGTAAGTTTAACCTTTGTTGTGGGTAAAATGTTTTAAGGTTTTCTCAGAGATGCTATCCTGGAGTATCTCACTAAAAATAACTGTATAACTACGTTCCAGCATGGGTTTATGAACGATCGGTCCTGTCAAACTAATCTTATCAGTTTCTGATGAGAAGTTCGTTCTAGAACTGTATCAGGAGAGGATCATTGGATGTCAAATATTTAGATTTTCCGCAACGCATTCGGATACTGTGCCACATAAACGGTTGGTAAGTAAAATGAGAATGCTTGGATTGGGGGAAAATGTGTGCAGGTGGGTAAGCAACTGGCTCAGTAGTAACTAACTGTACATACTCAGATTGGACCCCTGTTACTAGTGGGGTACCACAAGGCTCAGTATTGACGCCCTTATCCTCTTTGAATGATTTTCATTAATGAATCTTACACAGGGATTGCACAGTAGAATATAGATCTTCGGAGATGATGCTAAGCTCTGTAAAGTAGCCATCACAATAGAGGATAATGTGTTATTACTAGAGATGGGCGAATTTCTCAAAAATTCGATTCGGTGACTTTGCCGAATTTCCCGACAAAATTTGTTTCGGTCCAAATACTTGGGAGAATCGCGTAAAAAAACAGCTATTTCCAGGGTGCACAGAGCCAGTGCAGGTGCTTCTGTTAGAATGTTGTGCCATGCTTAAATATGCAGAGGGAGCTTAGTTTTTATAAAATGTTGTATTTTAGTATGACACGCAGATGACTGCCGCCGCTCTTAGAATCGCTTCACTATAACATTCCCTGGGCACTTAAGAGGGCAAAAATTGACCAAAAAACGAAGGCTGGGATGTAGATGAGAAAGTCATGGCCAGTGAAAGCTGAAAAAAAAAACATAAGCTGAGGGCTCAGGTGGCAAATCGTGACAGGAGAGTGGAGGGGTGACGGCAAGCAGCCAAAGCAGCATGAGCGACAATGAACACAGTGTGGAGGTGCTTGGCAGCAGCAGCATGAGTGTCAGACAGTGGCTAAATGACATTCTGGAGGTGGGCAAAAAACAGGAGTAGGGCCACAGAGTGGCACAATGACACAGTGTGGAGGTTCACGGGCAGCAGCAGCATGGGGTCAGCAGTGGCACAATGACATTCTGTAGGTGGCAAAGAAAAAGAAGTAGCCAGAGAGTGGCACAATGACACAGTGTGGATGGTCACGACTGCAGCATCAGGTACAGAGAGTGGGCACAATGACATTCTGGAGAGGCATAAAACTGGATGTAGGCCACAGAGTGCACAATGACACAGTGTGGAGGTCACGGCAGCAGCAGCATGAGGTCAGGCAGTGGCACAATGACATTTTTGGATGTGGCAAAAAACAGGAGTAGGCCACAGAGTGGCACAATTTGACACAGTGTGGAGGTCACGGCAGCAGCGCATGAGGTCAGACAGTAGCACAATGACATTCTGGATGGTGGCAAAAACAGAGCTAGGTCCACAGAGTGGCACAATGGGACACAGTGTGGAGGTCACGGGCAGCACAGCAGCATGAGTTCAGACGTGGCACAATGACATTCTGGAGGTTGGCAAAAAAACTGGAGTAGGCCACAAAGTGGCACAAATGACACAGTGTGGAGTCACGGGCAGCTAGCAGCATGAGGTCAGGCAGTGGCACAATGACATTCTGGAGGTGGCCCAAAATGGAGTAGGCCACAGAGTGCACAAAGGCCACAGTGTGGAGGTCACGGCAAGCAGCAGCATGAGGTCAGGCAGTGCACAATGACATTCTGGAGGTGGCAAAAACTGGAGTGGCCACAGAGTGGCACAATGGACACAGTATGGAACGGGCACTGGCAGCAGCCACAGCAGCAGCATAAGGTCAGACACAGTGGCACAATGACAGAGTGAGTAGGTCATGGCAGCGCCACAGGCAGCAGCATGAGGTCAGGACAGTGGCACTCAATGACATTCCTGGAGGTGGCAAAAACTGAGTAGGCCACAGAGTGAACAATGGGGACACAGTTGTGGAGTACGCAAGCAGCAGCATGAGGTCAGACAGTGGCACAATGACATTCTGGAGGTGGCAAAAATTGGTGTAGGGCACAGAGTGGACATGACAGAGAGTGGAGGGTGACACCAACAGGAGTAGGGCCACAGAGTGGCACAACTGACAGAGTGGGGAGGTAACCGGCGCTAGAGCAGCCCAAAACTTTTTGGGAGTCAGACATTGCACAATGAATTCTGGAGGTGGCAAAACAGGAGTTGCCACAGGTGCTGGCACAAAGACAAGTGTGGAGTCACGGAGCAAGCATCAGGTCAGACAGTGGCACATGCACATTCTGGAGTGGCAAAAACTGGAGTAGGCCAACAGGAGTGGCACACTGACACAGTGTGGAGGTCACGGCAGCAGCAGCATGAGGGTCAGGCAAGTGGCACAATGACATTTTGGATGGTGGCAAAAACTGGAGTAGGCCACAGAGTGGCACAAAATGACACAGTTGTGGAGGTCACGGCAAGCATGCAGATGAGGTCAGACAGTAGCACAATGACATTCTCTGGAACCGGGTGGCAACAAACAGGAGTAGGCCACAGGAGTGGCACAATGACACATTGTGGAGGTCACGCAGCAGCAGCAGCATGAGTTCAGGACAGTGGCCACAATGGACATTCTGGATGGGTGGCAAAAACTGGAGTAGGCCACAGAGATGGCACAATGACACAGTGTAGGAGGTTCAACGGCAGCAGCTAGCATGAGGTCAGACAGTGGGCACTAGGACTTCTGGAGGTGGCGCAAAAAAAACCTGGAGTAGGCCCACAGAGTGGCACAATGACAGAGAGGTGGAGCGTGACACAACAAGGAGTCAGGCCACAGAGTGGCACAATGAACAGAGTTTGGAGGTTCACGGCTTGGCAGCAGCACTGAGGTCAGACGTGCACAATGGACATTCTGGAAGGTGGCAAAAACAGGAAAAACTGGCCACAGTGTGGCACAATGACACAGTGTGGAGGTCACGGCAGCAGTATCAGGTCAGACAGTGGCACAATGACATTCTGGAAGTGGAAAAAACTGGAGTAGGCCACAGAGGGGCACAATGACACAGTGTGAAGGGCACGGCAGCAGCAGCATGAGGTCAGACAGTGGCACAATGACATTTTGCGAGTGGCCAAAAACTTTCTACTTCCACCTCTATTCCCACATCCCCATATATTATTACACTTTCTATCCTCCATCATATTACATACCTATTCACAAATCCAAACATTTATGATTCACCCCCATCTTCTACTTCCCCCTCTATTCCCCCCATCCCACCCCTATATTTCTAACTATCCCTCTCCTCCATATTACCTTCCCTATTCACAAATACAAACATTCCTTATTCCCCCCACTTTCTATCTAATTCCCCCTATATCACAATCCCCATTTATTCTTTCCCTCCTCCTCCCCTCCTCCTCCACCTTACCTCCCTATTCCCCCATACACTCTATAAACTTGACCATCCCTCATCCAATCCTCTCAATCTTACCTATCTATTCCCCCATCCAAAATTCTTATTCCCAACCATCATACTTCCCCCTCTTTTCCCCCATCTCCCCCTATATCTTTCCCTTCATCATCTCAACTCTTACCTCCTATTCCCACATCCAAAATTATTATTCCCACCCATTATAATTCCCCATATATTCCCCCATACCCCTATTTCTTACACTTCATCTCCACCTTACCTCCCTATTCCCCCTACCAAACATTCTTTTCCCCCCCATTTACTTCCCCCTCAATTCCCACCCATCACTCTCTATTCTTATCCCCCCCCTATACTTCCCCTCTATTCCACATCCCTCCATATTCCTGTGTCCCTTTCGTTCATCTCACATTGCCTGCCATCTGTACCTCCTATTCCCCCATCCTCCAGAGAGTGTATAGAGTGAGTGTCTCCGCCCCCCCTTCTATTCTCGCCACCTTTTGTTGCCCTCCCATCCCTCCCTGCATAGTATGAGTGACCCAAGTGACTCCTCAACTTACCTCCCTATTCATCGATGTGTGTGTGTGTGTAATTCTGGATTCACCCCACCATTATACTTCCCCCTCTATTCCGCCCATCCCCCCATTTATTTGGTAAGACCTTCCGTGTGTCTCTCATTCTTACCTCTTGAGAGAGATATACCCATCAAAATTCTGTTTCTTATTCTCTGATCCCACATTATTAATGCACTCTTATTCTGTACTGTGTGCCTAGCATACATTATTACCCTCGCGCTTCCGTCCATGCACCTCACATTCCTACAGTGCCCTATTCACACATCCCAACATTATTATTCCCCCCCCCCATTATAATTCCCATCTATTCACCCCAATCCCCATATTTCTTACACCTTCATCATCATCCATATTACCTCCCCTTTCACCATCCAAACATTTCTTATTCCCCCCTTTAGAATTCCACCATATATCCCCCATCCACCATTATATATTCTTTCCACCTTCCTCCTCCCACCTCCTCATCAATCTTACCTACCTACTCCCCCATTCCCTCTTTTATACTTGACACCATTCATCATCCAGCCCTCATCCAGTATAGTGTAGATACCTCCCTATTCTCCTCATCCAAACATTCTTAGGTGTCCTATACCCACTTATTCTTTCCCCTCTATCCACCCCTCCCCCCATATTCTTCACCCCATTCACATGTTCCTCTTCTGTGATCCGCGAGATCGAGCACACTATGTGTGTGTGCATACAAACATTATCATCCACCAAATTATGTGAATTACCCCTCTATTCACTATAGATTCCCCCTATTTTCTTGACCCTCCTCCTCCTCGACTGTGGTCATCCTAGAGAGATATATATGTGATATATATAGAGACAACTCTTATTCCCCCCAGATGTTATTCCCCCTCTATTCCCCATCCCCTTTATTATTAACCTTCCTCCTCCCTCCATCCCTACCTCCCTATTCCCCAATCCATAATTCGTATTCCCCCCCCATTTACACGTCCGACCCCCCCCACCCTCCATCCCCTCTCCCCCCACTCTCCCATGTCTCACCCTGAGAGTATAGAAATGGTTGTGAACGCTGATATATCCTCCTCATCCTCCTACCTTATAACATGACTATTACCCCAAGCCCAACATTATAATAATTCACACACCACAACCTTTTACTATTTCCACATATATTCAACGCACCATTGTATCGCTCCTTTCTATTATTCTATACTTTCCTACTATAACATTACATCCTCGCAAGTTGACTAAATACCAAAATTGCACAGTCGCGCACAACCCATTACTTCTGTGTGTCTTGTTCCCGTCCATCACCTTTTATCTTTCCCCCCGCCACCTCCTCCATCAATCTTACCTCCCTATTCAACTGCCCACATCACAAAGATGTGAGCCATTCAACCAACATTCCTCACTACGGCACCCCCCCCCTCGCTCAGCGCTCGAGCTCACACTATCCCCCCTATATTCTTACACATTTTTACCACTATCCTCTAATCATACTTACCCTATACCCTTCGTATTCCCCTAGTCTAACATACTTATTCCCCCACCTCATACTTGCCCTCTCTATTCCCGCAATATGTCCAGTGTCCTTTATTAATCGCTCTCAGAGACCCTCACGCACCACTTTGTCACTCTATATCCACTCCACTCGCACACTACTCTCACCTTTCACCTTAGAGGACCCCTATTAGTTGCTGAACTGCCCGCTATTACCCACATTCATCCCCCCTGTGTTTCTACACTTCCATCAATCCTGCAATCTTGAACCATTCACTAACATATTCACACATCCCAAAATTAGTTATTGCCCCCCCCTCATAGTGAGATCACTTTTACTTCACACACTATAATTGCCACACTATCGCTATCACCTTGTAGAATAATGATATGTTAACACGCGTGTGTGATCATCTTGTGTGTGTGTCTCTCACGTCTTTATAACTGTACAGATGTGTTGATGTATATTATATGTCCAGGATTATGTAATATATCGGCGACGGACTGCTACATCAGGATGCGTGTGTATTTCTTGTCAGATAAAGAGTTAAGCTCTTAAAATTATTCATATGATTGAATTGACTTATATCATTCCACACTATATCCCAAATACACCCTATATTCTATACCACAGTGTATAATGACTTCATATAGGAGAGAGAGCTAATATTACCAATACGACAAGTTCATTAAAGGATATTCGAACCAAACACGCTCTTCTTCAACACGCGATTTTCACCCTCTCGTCAACATATGTGTGTGTGTTGTAGGTTGTACAACACGCGCACATCCTTCATATCTTTCAGCCTTAATTCACCCGTGTACAGAACATTATTATTCCACCCCTTTAACTTGATTGTTTCTACACGTCTATTCCAACTGTGTGTGTGTGTGTTCTTCTCACATATGATAGTCCTCCTCAGATAGCGATACATTCCTTTGTGCTCGTAGTTGCGCGATGTGTGGTACAAAGCTTTATTGTTTGTGTCACTAACACATTATATGTCACAGATATTTCTCGTGTGTGTGTGCGCTGAAATTTTGTGCTGGAGTCACACATTGTATGGCAGCAAGCCATCCTGACTAGGAAGCATAAGGTGAGACGGCAGTGTCGACGATCGCGCTCACTCGATCACTATCGCTCTGGGACAAAAAAACAGGAGTAAGGCCACAGAAGTGGTCACGTGTGTGGACACTCTAGTGTGGATGCGCGACTCACTCTCGCCTGTGCCAGCTAATGAGATTACTCTCTGTCGCGCTCATACGCTCAGTGGCCTGCCGTGTCCCATCGCGCAGTCGCTCGAGGACAGAGATCTACACACCAGTAGTAGGTCCACAGAGAGGGCGAGCCAATGTGTGCAGTGTGGAGGTTATGTGGCAGCTGTACGGCTCATGGGTTTTTGCCTGCACGAGCGCGCGCTACTAATGGGGCGCGAGTTAGACAGTGCGCACACCTGAATTCTGAGGGTGGGCAAAAAATTGGACATAGGCCGCCCACCGAGCCAGAGTGCATCCTCAACTGACGCACGGTGAGGTTGCACCGAGGGCAGTCACAGCACGATCGCCGAGTGTGCTCGAGCTAATGAGATGCAGACTCTCAGTGGGCACAATGACATTCTGGGAAGGTGGCAAAAAAACAGAGTTGGCCCACAGCTGTGGCACAAGTGCCTGCTCGCAGTTGTGACGGTCTAAGAGGACGCTGGTTTCCCTAGGGGAAGTCCACGTGGCAGAATGACAAGAGTTGGAATAGTTGGCTCAAAAAAATCGCGTGAGTGAGGCCACAGAGGGGCACAGATAAGCGTCACTCCAGTTCACGCAGAATTGGCACACGCAGCGTGAGCGCATGCATAGAGTGTGCGCGCGCTCAGACAGTCGGCACAATGAACTATTCTGGACGTGTCATTCTGGGGGTGGCAAAAACTGCGGAATAGGCCAACAGCAGTGGCACAATGACCACAAGTTGTGGAGGTCACGGCTCTAAGCAAGCTGAATAGAGGTCGACAGAAGCACAATGACATTTCTGTAGGTGGCAAAAACAGAACCTGTAGGCCAAGAGAGTGGCACAATGGGACCACAGTGTAGGAAGGTCCCCAGACAGCTAGCATCAGGTCAAGAGAGTGACAATGACAGACCTTCTGGATGTGGCAAAGACTGAGTAGGCCACAGAGTGCACAATGACACAGTGTGGATGTCACACATCATTGGACTGGCAGTGCAGTTCATGAGGTCATGGCACGTGGCAGTGTGTGACAATTAGGAGAGTAGGCTATATATATATATAGTGGAGTAAGGAGTGTCAGAGTCGGGCACTCAATGGACGACGTGATGTTGGAGTCAACGGCGAGCGAGCAAAGGCTATTGATGTCCAGACAGTAGCACACTATGTGTGATGTGGCTCGCGAGAGTCGGTGGTCTCAGTAGATAACTACAGCGAGACTCATAGGTGCCAGGCTTAGTGGCACAATGACTCAGTAGTGAGTGCATCACGGCGATATAGATCAAGGACAGCATGAGTTTCAGACTCAGTGGCAGATCAATGACCTATGTCTGGAGGTAGGGTCGCAATATATAAGAAACTTGGAGTGACAGAGTGGCATTCAATGACACGTCGCTCGTGTTGACAGGTCCGACTACGTAGGGCTCATGTGTGTGTGCCAGCATGAGGCTCAGGCACCTGTGGCACTAATTGTGTCCTATCTCGCACTCGCGCTCCAGCGCGCGGGCGAAAATCAGATGCGCAGTAGGCCACAGAGTGGCCATCAATGACACAGTTGTGGGAGGTCACATTTGGCACGACAGCAGCAATTGTGTGTGTGCAGGGGCCAGTGGCGCCACACATGACATTCGGGATGACAGGTAGCGCAATGGAAGCAGAGTGTAGTAGGCAACGCCTCGCTAGTGGCGCACAATGATCACAATAGAGTGTGTGTGGGTCATCAGGCGAGCAGCGCACAGAGCGCAGCTGAGACAGTAAGGTCAGAACTATGTGGACCACTTCATGGTAGAGACCTGAGTGTGTTAGTGTAGGTCATGGCAGCATGCCTCAACAGCATCAAGCAGCATGACGAGTCAGCACAGGTAGGAAAACAAAATGACTCAACTTCTGGATGTGTGGCAGAAAGAACTGGTAGAAGTAGGCCCGAGCGAGCAGTGGAAGAGCGGTATATCGACCGACAGTGTGGAGGTTAACGCTGTTAAGGCCAGCAGAGCAGCATGATGGTCAGGGACAGTGGCACCTCCTCTCACGCGGACATTGTGTGTGTGTGTGGTCAAAAATAAAACTGTGTGTGTGTAGGATACAGAGTGGCCAGTGTGTGACAGTGAGAAGTTGTGGAACCCGCCAAGTAGGTGACACCAACAGGCAGTAGGTCCACAGTTTACTCAAGTGGACCACGAACTCGTGGACGAGTGAGTGTGAGGTCACCGGGTGTAGCTTCTGTGTGCTGTAGGCGAAGGAGAGGTCAGTTGTGAGCGTCGACGGGATCGTGGCAGACAGCATCGCGCATGGGAGCCGGTATGGAAGGCTAATAGAAAAACAGGTTAGTGTGATCCACAGTGGTGGGCGCATGACTATGTAGTGAGATGAGGGCGCACACGGCCGATGGAGAGGGGAGGAGAAGACTGGTCAGACGAGAGAGAGATATTGAAAATGCAGAGATAGGAGTAGAGAGTGTTCTTGTGAGTGGACGATAAAACAATGGAGTAGCGCCACTGAGTTGGCACTCAATGACCACGGTGTGGACAGGTACGTGTGTGTGCGCTCGGCACTCGCAGATGAGGATACAGGCGCAGAGATGTTGGGCTCATCACGACACAAGAGAGAGACGATTGTTGAAGGTGGGCGCTCAAAAGAATGTGGATTAGCCCTCATAGCTCGAGCGCGCCCATGATGACACTAGTGTGCGCGCTCGGCGCAACACCGGTCAGAGGCGCAGGGAGGTGAGATAGTGTTCAGATCAGTAGCGCACTAATGTGCAGGGGCGGGATGCTAAGATATGGTGGCAAAAAACTAGGAGTACGAGGCCACAGAGTGGCACGCATCGACACTAGTGGGGGTGGAGGTCACACAGGGCAGCCAAGCAGCAGAGTTCAGACAGTGGCCACAATGTCATTCTGGAGGCTAGGCTCAAAAATGGAGTAGGCCACAGAGTGGCACAATGACACAGTGTGGAGGTCACGGCATCTGCAGCATGAGGTAGACAGCTGGGCACAATGACATTCTGGATGGTGTGCAAAAACTGGAGTAGGCCACAGAGTGGCTACAATGACAGTCGAGTTGGAGGTCGACACCAATCTAGGAGTACGCATCAGGAGATTGGCACACATGACAGAAGTGTGGAGGTCCGGCAGCGCAAGCAGAGATGAGGTCAGGGACCAGTGGCACAGAATGAACATTCTGGAGGTGGCAAAAACAGGAACTGGCCACAGAGTGGCCCAATTGACACAGTGTGGAGGTCACGGCAGCAGCATCAGTCAGACAGTGGCACAATGACAGTTAATGGAGGTGGCAAAAACTGTGAGTATGGCCACAGGTGGCACAAGACCACAGTGTGGGAGTCACGGCATAGCAGCTTGCATGAGGTCAGGAGTGCACAATGACATTCTGGAGGAGTGGCAAAAACCAGGAGTGATGTAGGTCACAAGAGTGGCCCAACTGACACAGTGTGGTGGTTGTACAGGCAGCAGCAGCAGAGCCATGAAGTTCAAGACTGTGGAACATGACATTCTGGAGGTGACAAAAACTGGAATAGGCCAACAGAGTGGCACAATGACACAGTAAGTGTTGAGGTCACAGGCAGCAGCAACAGCTCAAGTCAGCATGCTGTTACAGACAGTGGCACACCATAATAATTATGGAGGTGGCAAAAAAAAGAGTTGGCCAACAGTGTGGCACAACTGGTCGAACACGCGTGTGGAGGTCACAAGGCAAGACAAGTATCAGGTTCTAGACTCAGTCCGGACTACAATTGACTTCCTGAGAAGGGCAAAAACTGGAGTAGGCCACTAGAGGGCACTCAATGACAACAAGTGGTGAAGGGCACACGGCAAGCTCAGCAGCATGAGGTCAGGACAGTGGCACAATGACATTCTGGAGGTGGGCAGAAAAACTGGAATCAGGCCACAAGTGGCACAATTGAAACAGGTGGTGGATGGGTCACGGAGCTCGCAGCAGAGGTCAGAGGCAGTGGCAAATGATGATTCTGACCCGGTGGCCAAAATACTAGGAGTAGGCCAGAGTGCACAAATGACACTCCGTGTGGAGTTAAGGCTAGCACAGCAGCATTGATCGTCTAGACAGTGGCACCAAGGACATTATGCGTGGTGGCAACAATGGGTAGGCTCACAGAGTGGCCTCACAAATGAGCACAGTGTGGATGTCATCGGCCTCAGTACAGCAGCATGAGTTCAGGCTAGTGGGCACAATGACATTCTGGAGTGGCAAAATGGATTAGGCCAAGAAGTGGGCACTCAATGACACACATGTGTGGAGGTCCACAGGCCACAGCTAGCAGCATGAGGTCAGACAGTGCACATGGACAGAGTAGTTGTAGAGTCTTGGCAGCAGCAACAGCGCAGCATGAGGATCAGACGAGTGGCACAATGGGCACAATGACATTCTGGAGAGGTGGGGGGGATGGCAAAAACTGGAGTAGGCCACAGAGTGGCCACATTGACACTCAGATGTGGAGGTCACCCGGCAGCAGCATGCATGTAGGTCAGGACAGTGGCACAATGACATTCTGGAGGTGGCAAAAAACTGGAGTAAGACCACAGTAGTGGCAACAATGACACAGTGCTGAAGGTCTCCCGGGCCTAACAGCACGAACGAATAGAGGTTCAGCACGTGGCACATGACACTTTCTGGATTGAGTGGCAACAAAAAAAGAGAGTAGGCACCAGAGTGAGCATCAAAGACACAGTGTTGAGGTCACAGCTAGCGATGAGGTCAGAAAGTGGCACATTGACTTCTAGAGGTGGCAATGAACAGGTGTAGGGCCCAGAGTGGCACAACGCACAAGTGTTGGAGGTCACCGGCAGCAGCAGCTTGCAGATCAGGCAGTGGCCACTAATGACATTCTGGAAGGTGGCAAAACTGGAGTTAGGCCACAGAGTGGGCTCAATGACACGCAGTGTGGAGGGTCACCTGGGGCAGACGCAGCAGCATGAGGTCAGACCAGCTGGCACAATGACATTTCTGGAGGGTGGCACAAACAAAAACAGGAGTAGGCCACTGAGTGGACACACTGACACAGTGCTGGTGGTCACTGGCCAGCAAGAAGCATCGCGGTCAGGCCCAGTGGCACAATGACATTCTGGAGGTGGCAAACAAAAACAGGAGTAGGCCCACAGAGTGGCTCGCACAATCTGGACACAGTGTTGCAGGTCACGCAAGCAGCAGCATGAGGTCAGACAGTGGCACAACGACCTTTCTGGGTCGGTGGCAAAAAACTGGAGTAGGCCCGGTGGCACAATGACACAGTGTGGAGCGGCACGGGGCAGCAGCCAACAGCAGCTGCATGAGGTCAGACAGTAGCAGACATTGAGCAGCAGTGTGTAGGTCATGGACAGCAAGCCACAGCAGCAGATGAGGTCAGACAGTGGCACAAGACAGTCTGGAGGTGGCAAAAATGGAGTATGCCACAGTAGTGGCACAATGACACAGTGTGGAGGTCACGGGCAGCAGCAGCATGAGGTCAGACAGTGGCACAATGGACATTCTGGAGGTGCAAAAATGGAGTAGGCCACAGCCAGTGGCGCCAATGGACTCACGTGTGGAGGTCACGCGAGCAGCAGCATGAGACAGGCCAGTGGCACAATAAACATTCTGGAGGTGCCAAAAACAGGAGTAGGCCACAGAGTGGCACAATGACACAGTATGTTGAGGTCACCAGGCAGCAAGCCACAGCAGCAGCATGAGGTCAGACAGTGCACAATGACTGAGTGCATGCTGTAAGGTACGGCGCAGCCAACCGCAGCAGTATGAGGTCAGGACAGTGGCAAATGACATTCTAGAGGTGCAAAAACTGGATTAGCCAATGAGTGGCACAATGACACAGGGATGTGACGATCACCCGGCAGCAGCAGCATGAGGTCAGACTTAGTGGCACAATGACACATTTGGATGGGGGCAAAAACGGAGTAGGCCACAGAGAGACTCACAATGGACACAGTGTGGAGGTCACGGGCTGCAGCGAATCAGGTGGGTCAGACAGAGAGTGGAGGGGGACGCGGCAGGTTAGCAACAGAATGAGGTCAGAGAGTGGCACAATGACACAGTGTGGACGGTGACCGCTGCAGCAAACACACAGCAGCAGCAGGCATGCGGTCCGAGAGTGGCACATTGAAACCCAGTAGTGGATGTCACGCAACCGCAGCAGAAGAAGCATGAGGTCTTTAGAGTGGCACAATGACAGAGTGTGGAGGTGGGGTGGCAATACCTGTCGCCTTGGTAAAAGGATGGTTGGTGGCAGATGGAGAAACTGTCAGCGATGTGTGGCATCAGAGGTGGCAGCATCGAATTGTCTGAGGCATGTAGTTTGTACCAAGACTCATTTATTCAACAGTTTGGTGTGAGGGTCGATGGCTGATTTGGGTGAAATGATGATGGTTGTCTCGCTTTCTATTTTTCATATGTAGATCGGTTTTTACCCGATAAGTGCGTCTACTTTCGGACTTCACAACCTGCGGATCACCCCCACATCCTGAGCCGTGCTCCTCGAACAATAACATGACCGATGGACGCGCGCAATTTGTGGCTAGTGTCGTTTTTAGACCTGGAGTTGCAGCATGGGTTTGCGTCTGGCCGGGGGGTGGAGGCTGTCGGTGCCTGCTTTCGCGCGGTGGCTTTGGTTGACTGTTTATAAGACACTTCTTACACAGCCTTTTGCTACACGCGGCTCACGATACATGTTGACGCCTAAGGCAATTGGTGTGTGGAATTCCTGGCCGATCCACGCACTGATTCTTCTTGACACAGGTCAGTCAGTTCCCATCATTTTCCTGTGAAGCAAACGGGTTCTCCTTGGACGGTAAACGATGGCCCCACAGCCTCACTGAACACAGCTCTGATGCCACACTAATGGCCGGGGCAGGACAGCTTCTAAACTGCATAATCGGCAAGTTGCAGGCCACACATACAGTTTGGCTGCCCAGTAGTCCAGCGGATCTTCTAACTGGGGAGGCAGAGTGCTGTCCAAGTAGGCCACCACCAGTTGGTTCAGGGACTGCTCCAGGTCCCGCTGCTGCTGCTGCTGGCAACTGCCATCCTCAGTGACTCCAGACTTAGGTTGCTGCTGATGGAGCTTGTACTGCTCCTACCCCCCACCTTCCCCAGCAAGCCACGGCAAGTAGTACGGGAGCGCTGAAGAACCCCCGGTCAGGACCTGTCAGAGGAGGGACGATGCCGCACATAGGCAGTGGCTAACTGGGCTACGGAAGGATTTCCCCCTATAGTATTTGAGTTTGTCCTTCCTCTCAAGAAGTGGGAAAAACGGCTCCCATTTTGGATCGGTGAGTGAGGGTCCAATAGGGTGGAGAGGCCAGAAGACATCCCTCTTCCGGATGGTGACTATTCGGCTGTCAACTAGCCAAGGCAAATCAGGCATGTGCTTCGGGCCATCTGAACAAGTACTCCGAGGGGCTCCCTGCTCCATATCCACTGTATATTGCCACGGTGCTTGCGGGTCATCTGCCTCGTCTTCCTCTATCTCTATCTACTCCTACAGCTGCTCCTGCTCCTCCTCTCTTGTTAAGCTGGGTAGAAAATTCACTCATTTTCACCAGACCAATGCTTGCTCCAATGTCCTCTCCTTCTCCTCCTATATTTCAGTCCCACACCGGACTCATGTGGCAGCGAGATGTAGTCGCACGTCCTACAGTCCCTGCCCAGAAAGTTTTTCCAGCATCTGTTTCCCAGGACATGAAGCAGTGGGATGACGTTATTATCCCATAGTCCTGGCTACTGACAAATAAGGTGGCCTCCTCGATGGGCCTCAACAAACGGCAGGTGTCACGGCATGAGCTGCCACTGACTGACATCAAGTTACACAGGGGGAGTATCCTGTCTGCCTGGTTCATCAAAAAATCGTTAATGCCTTTCTCTGTTCATACAGTCGGTTCCAACTGTTAGGCTGTAATACCCAACGGGTGGAATACATCGCATATCAGAGATGTGTTGGGGGACGCACGTTCTGCCGCTGCAACTCGAGTGAGGGTGTTCCTGGGCCCTTCTAGGACAATGGATGGAAGTGCAAGCACAGTTTCCGGCATTTTCAGATATTATGAAGTTCGGTGGTAAGACGTTCAGGAACCTTTTCCACAACCAGATTGAACACGTGCGCATCGCAGGGCGCATGGACCATCCCTCCTCGGTGCAGCGCGGACACAGTGTTCCTCCCATTGTCGCGTCACCATGTTTCCGATTTGCAGTTGGGCGTGAGAAAAGCCACACATCGATTTCTTGCTGCATGAACGCGGAAGCAGTTCCTCTCTGTGTGACTTCGTTCGCCGACGGCAAGCCAGGTGTAGAACTGCGTGACACCGCTGTGCCCTACATATGTGGTCAGATGGCAGCAGTACTTGTGGAAGCTGAGATGGTGGTGATGGTGGAGGAGAAGAAAGATATTGGAGCAGGAGCCGCAGGCAGTTTGACAAACGTGGAGGAGAAAGCGCCGTTTCTCTGTCCAAGTTGTTGGTGTCGCACATTCACCAGGAGCACAATCACCAGTAGGCGTAAAGGCATGTACTGGCCCTGGACCTTAGTTACAGCTCCAGGGAGTCCGAGCTGCAGGCACATGGAACAAATCCGATAAGCTCAAGGACTGTCCCCCCTTCTGTTCTAACCATATTTATGAAGTGCTGGTACTGCTTTTTGGGAAAAGAAATTACGGCTTGGAACTTCCATCTAGCCGGCACAAGCCATAAGTTCTCTGAAGGTGCAGAGGACATGCTTAGTACCAACAACTTGGGACAGGGCAAGGTCCAGCTCTACACCTCAGGATGGTTGGACGCCATACTGTTGTGCTCTTGGAATCACCCCGGAATGACTGCTGGCGCCATGAGTAGCGAGGAGCAGTGAGCATCTGGAACAGGGAGATGATGAGCAAGAGAAAAGCTACCTTCCTGCAGGAGGTGGTGGAGTTCTTGACTGGATGCAATGGCATGCGTGCATGGGCGCTGTGCTGCTGTTGCTGCTGGTGGCCAGTGGACCACCACATCTGAGCCAGTTTCTACCAGTACACCGGATGGTGACGCTGCATGTGTTGGCGCGAGGGCGTGGTGCCAACGTTAGCACCCTGGCCCACGCTTCACTTTCTGCCTTACAGATTCTACATATACCCATATTTGGCTCCTCAGTTGTCTTAGTAAAGAAACTGCCACACCGCGAGTAGATGATTTTACAGCCAACGCTCCGCACTGTGTGACTTCTACCGCCGCTGCCTCACTGAGCCCATGTGCCTTACTTTTCTGGACTGCGAAGTGGGTTTTTTTATCACATGGCCGCTTGGCTCCCAACACTCACACTGCTGCTTCTGCTGAACTCACGGCCACACAACCCTTGCTGGTTGGGGGGACTGGCCGCTGCCTGACGCGCTAGCTGACGCCCTCTTCTTCTGTCGTTGATGAAGCCCTTGCCTCCCCGGCTCCCAAGTTGCGGTCGGCTACATCAGCATCTATTTGTGTTTCATCATACACTGCTGTCGCTCATCACGGTTTGTGTATGCAGAGGATTGGACCCCTCACAACATGACCTCCCATTGCCACTCTCCAATCTGATACTTGCCGGCCTACTGCAAGAAAGCAGGGGATATTTGGTCCCATTTCTTCGCTGCAAGTAGGCTGCTGATGCCCCCCTCAAATTGTTCACCCTCGCTATATAGTGGCGAGGGACCCCGACCACTTGTAGACCCTCTGGCTGGGGGGAACCCAAACATGGGACAGAGGCGGGTTGGGGGACAGGGAGGGCCGTTTGGACCCTTTTCCCGGGCCATCCCCAACTAAGGGTTGTGTCTGAGGTTCCCCCCGACTCTTGGCTGGGGTTGTCAGATTTAATCTGGGGGGGAAAATTTTGGGGCAGGACCTGGGTCATCCAAATCAAAAACCCCTTTGGGGTTTGGGCGGGTAAAAGCACACGGCCGCTAGAGACAGCGGCAGTTGGGGGCCTCACCAAGTGCCCCCTGCTCCCGGTTTTCCCCTTGCTGTGCTGCGCCCGGGCCCCCCTGCCCCAAAGGAATGTTTTGCCAATGCCAAATTGCAGGTGAAGAGCCTGCCACCTTTTCTGTTGCATTCTGTTTGTTCTAAAATGTACAGGGCACTGTTTGATTTAAGATATCTGTATATGATAAATACACACTTTTGTATTTGAATCCAAAAAAGAACCCACTAACAAGCCTTTGGGGAAACCTTTGGATTTTAAAATTTCGCTCACAAATGGCCAAAAAAAGTTTAAATTGTATGTTTTCGTTTTTAAAAAAAACTGTATATATTATGAATGTTGATGGATGCACTGGGAAAACCCCGCAGCAGGTGACTCTGGGGCCCCTTTTGGGTGCATGGGAAAAAAATAGAAGGGGCCGTTAATTTTAAAGAGCAAATGCTCTAGGTTTTTTGTTTTACACCAAACATGGGAAAAAAACCAAAAGTATAAAACAATTTGGGGGGGAAATGCTTTAAAAAATGCAAAAAATACCAAAGAGAATTGCAAAATTTTGGGTTAAAACGGGTTCAACCCGGGGTAACGCCCTCTTGGGACAGTTATACCCTGCTTTGGGTTTTAGCCCTTTTTTCTCCCACAAAGGAAAGTTTGGGCAAGGGGGGTGCCAGCACCCTTTGGGAAGGGGCACGCACAAAAAATTTTTGAACCCTAAGCTCCCCCGTATTTTAAGGGGAAAAAGTTAACATTTTGGGAAAAAATATCAAAAAATTTTTTGGGGATTAGGGTTTAAAACAGTAGTACAGTACGCAAGCTCGCAAACCAACGGGGAAAGGGTCCTCATTCTTGCGAGTTTCCCCTACACTATTTAAAAAAAAAAAAACCCAAAAAACAGGGAAAAAAGGGACATGAAATTTCCAAAAAAAACAAAGAGCTTTTACTTACAGCTTCAAAAAGGTGATGGATGCACCCGATCCCCCGAGCAGGCGATTTGGCCCTTTTGCTGCATGGGGAAAAAAATAGAGGTGCCGTTAAATTTAAAGAGCAAATGCTCTAGGTACTAGTTCCACACCCAGCATGCAAAAAAAAAAACCCGTATAACACAGGGGAGACTGCTTTTAAAAAAGCAACAATTTCCAATGAGAAATTTCCCCCATGGTTAAAAACGATACAGAGGGTAACGCCATTGTAAGTTATACCATGCTGGGTTTCAGCATTTTTATCTCCCCAAAAGGGAAAGGGGGGCAAGCTCCCCACACTTAAAAGGGTACACTGCAAAAAAATATTTGTACCCAAAAGCTCCCCATATTTAGGGCAAAAAGATAACTGCGGGGAAAAAATATCAAAATATGAAAAAATGAGGATTTTTTGATACAGTACTACAGTACCAAGCTCGAAACCAACGGCAAGGCCCCCCTTCTTTTGGGCGAATGCTCAGTCCCATTTTTTTTTCCCAATTTCGTTTTTTTTCCCCCAGCATGTTATTTTTTTTGCCCTAAAATACTGTTTTTTTTGGAAATTTTCATGCCCCAATTTTTTCTTTTTGGTTTTTTTTTTTTTTTTTTTAAATGTGTGGGGAAACTCGAAAAGAATAAAGGACCCCTTGGGCCGTTTGCTGGCGAGTTGCATACGGGTTAGCTACTGTATCAACAAATTAAAAAACCTCATATTTTCTTTATTTTGATTTTTTTTTTCCCAGCATGTTACCCTTTTTCCCCTAAAACGGGGGAGCTTAGGGACAAGTATTTTGTGCTTGTCCCTTCAAAAAGTGCTGGGCAGTTTGCCCCCCTTTCCCTTTTGTGGGGGGATATAAGCTAAAACCCCAGCAGGGTTTAAACTGTAAAATTTTGGGCGTTACCCTTTTATGCTTTAATTCCATATGCAATTCTCATTGGAAATTTTTTCTTTTTTTAAGCAGCCCTCCCCATGTGTTAAAACTGGGGTTTTTTTTTTGCATCTGGGGGTGAAAGTACCTAGAGTTTTTGCTCATTAATTAACGGAAAACCTGCTATTTTTTTCCCAAAGCGGGCAAAAGGGCCGAGTGGGGCCATGCTCTCGGATTCATTTGCACCCCATCACCCTTTTAAAGCTGTTAAGGGGTTAGCTCTGGTGTTTTTTTTAAATTTTCATGCCCCAATTTTTTCTGTGTTTTTTTTATTTTTTTTATTTTTTTTTTTTTTATATTACTGAATGTAAAAGCCAAAAAAAGGTTTAATTAACCTTGGGATATAAATTTATGCTAAAAGGGCAAAATTGCTTTTTGGGGGCGGTGAAAAAAAAGGGGTTTTTTTTAGTGATCTCAACAGCAGAACAACCTTAAATTTAAAACCCCTGGAGAAATTTTTGCGCAAAAAAATTTTGAGAAAACCAAAAAAACTACCAGCTTTGTAGCGTGTTAAAATGGCGTGTTTTTTACGGTACACAAAAAAGAGAAAAACTTTTTTAATTTAAAACCTTCGGTTGGGGGCATGCCCCCCACTGCCCGGGATTTGGGCCGGTTTTTCGGGAGGGTTTTGGGGCGGTTTTTTCAACCCCCAAAAAAAAAACCCGGGGCCAAAAATGAGCACAATTGTGCTCTATGGAAAACCCGTGCAGAAGTCCCTCCCTGAAAGGGGGTTTTTTCCCCCCGGCCGGTTTTTTGCCGCTGGGGGGTTGGGCGGAAAAAGCTTTGAGCAAGCCCCCCTTTTTCTGTCCAAAAAACCGGGGAATGTTTTGCTTCTCAATGGGGGGTGGAGGGCTCTTCTCCGCTCTTTGCAAGAAAACCTTCCCCCCCCCCTAGCTGGGGGGATGGGCCCCAAAACGGCCCCAAATACCGTCCGGCCCCCCCGGGGCCTTTATTTGCCCCTATGCCGTGTAAAGGGCGCCCTTCGGGAATTTTAAGCTACGGGAAAAAAGTTTTTTTTTGGGGGGGAAAAAAAACGGTTTTTTTTAGCCCCCCCCCCACAACAGCAAAACAACGTTTAAATTTAAACCCCCCTGGATGAAATTGGGGCAAAAAAAATTGAGAAAAACCAAAAAACTACCAGCTTTTTTTAGCTTTTTTTTACAATGGCGTGTATTTTACGGTACCAAAAAGAGAAAAAACTTGTAATTAACCTTCGGTTATAAATTTAAAGCTACAGGAAAAATGTTTTTTTTGGGGGTTTTTAAAAAAGATGGTTTCTTTTTTGGGGACCAAAACAGCAGAACAACGCTTAATAAACCCCTGGAAAAAAATTGCGAAAAAGAATTGAGCAAAAAAAAAACTACCCAGCTTTGTAGCGTTTTTGCTTTTGGCATTTTTTTTAAAACGGTACCAAAAGAAAAAACTTGAAATTTAAATTAAATTTTATGCCGGGGAAAAAATGTTTTTTTTGGGGGTTTAAAAAAAGAGGGTTTTTCTCTTAGGGGCCCACAACAGCAGAAACAATCTTAATTAACCCCGGTTTGGAAATTGCGCAAAAAAAATTTTAAAGAAAAACCAAAAACTCCCAACCTTTTTTGGGGGTTACAATGGCGTGTTTTTTAAACTTTACACAACAAGGAAAAATTTGTAAAAAACCCTTTCCCGGTTTAGAATAAGCTATGGGAAAAAATGTTTTTTTGGGCCGGGATAAAGACGGTTTTCTTAGTGACCAAACACCCAAAAAACAACACTTAATTAAACCCTCTGGTTTGTTTTTTGGAAAAAGGGAATTGAAAACCCAAAAACCTCCCCTTTTTAAAAACCCGTGTTAAAATGGGTGTTTTTTTAGGGTTTACACAACAGAAAAAATTTTGAAAAATTAAACTTCGGTTTTGAATTATGCTACGGGGAAAAATGTTTTTTTTTGGCGGTGAAAAAGAGGGTTTTTCTTTTAGTGACCCCCCAGCAAAAAGAAAAAAGCTTAATTAACCCCCGGGATGAAAATTTGCGCAAAAAATTGAGAAACCCAAAAAAATACCACCCTTTGTAGCGTGTTACAAGGGCCCGGTATTATAGGGTACAAAAAAAAGAGAAAAGCTTGAAATTTAAAACCTTGGGTTTATGAATTAAAAAAACGGGGAAAAATGTGTTTTTTGGGGTTTGGAAAAAGAGGGTTTTCCCTTTTTGTGACCACAACAGCAGAACAACGTTTAATTTAACCCCCTGGATGTAAACTGCCCAAAAAGGGAATTGAGCAACCAGAAACTACCATTTTGGGTAGCTGTTACAAGGCGTGTTTTTTTTACGGGTACACAAACAAGAAAAAAAACTTGTAATTAACCCTTCGGTTATGAATTTGTACAGGAAAAATGTATTTTTTGGGGTTTTTGAAAAAGACGGTTTCTTTTGGGTGACCACAGCACAAAACAACGTTTAAAAAAAACCCGGGGATTTAAATTGCGCAAAAAAAATTGGGGAAAACCAAAAACTCCCAATTTTTTTGTAGCGTGTTACAATGGCGTGTTTTTTCGGTAACACAAAAAGAAAAAAAAAGCTTTTTAAATTTAACCTTCGGTTATGAATTATGCTCCCAGGAAAAATGTTTTTTTTTGGATTTTTGGAAAAAAAAAAAGGTTTTCTTTTATTTTGACCAAAACCACCCAAAAACAAGTTAATTAACCCGGATGTAAAATGCGAAAAAGAATTGGCAACCAGAAACTACCAGCTTTTGTAGCTTGTTAAAAATTGGGTGTATTTTACGGTACACAACAAGAGAAAAACTATTTAATTTAAAAATTTGGGTTTATAAATTATGCTACAGGAAAAATGAAAATTTTTTTGGCGGTGAAAAAGAGGGTTTTCTTTTAGTGACCACAGCAGCAGAACAATTTTTAAAAATTAAAACCCCTGGAGGAAAATTTGCGCAAAAGAATTGACCCAAACCCAAAAACCCTCCCAGCTTTGTGCGTTTTTACAATGGCGGTTTTTTTTAGGTACAAAAAAAGAAAAAAGCTTGTAATTAACCCTTCGGTTATGAATTATGCTACGGGGAAAAATGTGTTTTTTGACGGTAAAAAAACGGTTTCTTTTAGTGACCACAACACCAAAAAATGCTTTTTAACCCCGGGAAATGTAAACTGCCCCAAAAGAATTGAGAAACCCCAAAAACTACCACCTTTGTACCTTTTTTAAAGGGCGTGTATTTTAGGGTACAAACAAGAGAAAAATTTGAAATTTTAAACCTTGGGTTTTAATGAATTATGTACGGGAAAAATGTTTTTTTTGGCGGGGGAAAAAGAAAAGTTTCTTTTGTAAACCCACAACAGCAGAAAACGTTTAATTTTAACCCCGGGATGAAAAATTTTGCCCCAAAAAAAATTTTGAGAAAACCAAAAATACCAGCTTTGAAAGCGTTTTACAAGGGCGTTTATATTAGGGGTTACCACAACAAAAAAAAAACCTTGAAAATTAACCTTCGGTTAGGGTTTTTTAATGCTACAGGAAAAAGGGTATTTTTTGGCGGGTAAATTAAAGGGTTTCTTTTAGTGACCACAAAAGTAGAAACAACGTTTAAATTTAAACCCCCTGGAGGGACTGAAATTGCTAAAAAAGAATTGAGCAACCAAAAAATAAATTTGGAATTTTTTTTGGAAAAATGCTGTTTCTTCTTTAAATGAAAAACAACGGGAAAACAGGCTTAGATAACCCTTGGATTTTAATGTCGTGAGCAGATGGGCTTTAAAAAAGTTATGCAGTGCATTGGCGCACACTGGAATTCAGTTCCAAACGCCACAAAATCAGAATTAGAAAATTAAGAGAAGCCGTCTCTGAGACAAAAATGTGACACCCCCCCCAAAATTTGCTGTTTTAAAAAAGAGTTCTTTAGTTTAAAAGATTTCATAAACAGCTTTTGGGGAAGGGACCTTCCCTAATCATTTCAGTGAGAGCGGTATGAGTCCCCCTCGTACCCGGGAAATTATATAGTGCGGTGATGTTTAAAGAAACCCACGGTCTCGATTGGCTTAATTTCTGCACATGTTTATGTAGGCTTGCCCTTCTTCCTCCCCGGGCTTTTGCCCCATGTGACGCCCTGGGGCCGCAGCCATTTTATCAATTTAAAAGCAATTTTTTTCACGTTTAAGTACCTCAAACTTCGACCTTTTGTTCAAACCAAAGTTTTTTTTTCCCGAAATTTAAAATGAAATTCCACTTGTTAGAATCAATTCCCCCCATCTCTTGTTATTCCCCAAAAGGGGTTTTGGATAAGTTGGAGGGCCCCGGGAAAAAAAATGGCAAATGAGGTTTTAACCCCGGGGGTAATTAAACCGGGGGAAAAAGGGGGTAGCAGTTTTCTACGGGGGCCCCCCGCGCTTCGGGGGGCCCCGGGGGAACTGTACCATCCGCCCCCAAAACCCCCGGGAAGCCCCTCCTGGGCCCCCCGGCAGTGAACTTTAAAATTTTATGCGGGGGCGGGGAGCTGTTGGGGGCCCCGCGCATACTCCCTCTGAAGCCCGGGCCCCCCGGCCCGGGGCCCCTTTCCCGAGGCAGCGCCCCGCTTGGTTTGTTGAGGGACGGAGCGCCCATCGCTCCCCCTCTGTTATTCCCCCCCCCGGCCCTCTTTTTTGGCACGTGGGCGCCCCCTGACTTTATATCACCGCCCGCCCGCGCTGAGCCCCAGGGCCCGGGAGGGAGGGCAAACAGAGCGGACGGGGCGGCGCTTTGGGGGAACGTGGAACCGAGGTGAAATAAATTGTTTTTTTTAATTTTTTCTACCCCATATGCCGCCCAAGCCCCCCCCTAAAGCCCGCCCCATAGCCCCCCAAAGCCTACCTATACCCCCCCATTTTGCCTGCCTATAAAACCCCCCCAAAGCCTTTGGGCCCCATAGCCCCCCCCATAGGCCCGCCCTATAAACCCCCCATTGCCGCCCAAAAGCCCCCCCTATGGCCCGCCTTTAGCCCCCCCTATGCCTGCCCCAAACCCCCTTTTGCCCACCTATAAACCCCCCCTTTTGCCTGCCCAACCCCCCAATTTTGCCTGCCAATTGCCCCCCCTATGCCTGCCTATACCCCCCCCCTTTGCTGCCCAAAACCCTCCCCGTTTAAACCCGCCTATTCCCCCCCAATTTTGCCTGGGCCCATTTGCCCCCCCCTATGCCTGCCTTTTACCCACCCCCTTTGCCTTTCTAAAGACCCCCTTTGCCCACTATTCCCCCCCTTAAAGCCTTTCCCATAAACCCCCCAAAATGCCTGCCTATAGCCCCCTTTGCCTGCCATTTGCCCCCCATATGCCTGCCATATTTCCCCCCCAAAAGCTGCCTTTTGCCCCCATATGCCTGCCTATTTGCCCCCCCAAAAAATGCCTGCCTTTTACCCCCCCCTATGCCTCCTATAGCCCCCCTTTTTCCTGCCTATGCCCCCCCCCAATGCCCGCCTATACCCCCCCCATATGCCTACCCCGTAAACCCCCCCTAGCCTGCCTATAGCCCCCATATGGGCCCGCCTATAGCCCCCCCCTATGCCCGCCTTTTAAAACCCCCAAAGCCCCGCCTAAAAGCCCCCCTAAAGGCCCGCCTTTAAACCCCATATGCCTACCTATTTCCCCAAAATGCCTGCCTATAGCCCCCCCTATGCCCCTGCCTATAGCCCCCCATATGCCTACCTATACCCCCCCTTCCTGCCCATAGCCCCCATTAAAAACCCGCCCATAGCCCTCCATTGCCCGCCTATTGCCCCATATGCCTTCCTTTTGCCCCCATATGCCTGCCTTTAGCCCCCATATGCCCTGCCTATAGCCCCCATATGCCTCCTGCCTTTAACCAGCCCCCATATGCCTGCCAAAAACCCCCCAAAAACCCGCCTTTAAGGCCCCCCCTAAAGCCTGCCATACCCGATAAACCTGCCTATAGCCCCCCTATGCCAACCCATATCCCTATATGCCTGCCCCATGCCCCCCCAAAGCCTGCCTATGGGCCCCCCAAAATGCCCCAAACCCAACCCCCCTTTGCCTGCCCAAAAGCCCCCATTGCCTGGGCCTTTTAAACCCTCCAATGCCTGCCTATTGCCCCCATTTTGCCCACCCTTTTTAGCCCCCCCTATCCCGCCTATAGCCCCCATATGCCTGCCCTTTGCCCCCAAAATTTTTTGCCCGCCCCCTAAACCCCCATTTGCCCCGCCTATAGCCCCCCTATGCCTGCCTATAGGCCCCCCCTAAAAGCCCCGCCTGCCTATCAGCCCCCTATATGCCTTTCCTGCCTATACAGCCCACAAAATGCCCCCCTGCCCATAAAAGCCCCCAAAATCCTGCCTGCCTATACAGCCCCCTATATGCCGGCCCCGGGCCCCTTTTCAGCCCCCCCAAAATTTTCCTGCCTGCCTATACAGCCCCCTATATCCTGCCGCCATACAGCCCCCTATTGCCCCGCCCCCCCCCTTTTTCAGCCCCCTATATGCCTGCCTTTCCCTTTTCAGCCCCCTTTTTCTGCCTCCTGCCTGCCTTTACGCCCCCCCATAAAGCCCTGCCTTTTACACCCCCTAAATGCCTGCCTATGCAGCCCCCTATATGCCGCCTGGGCCTCCTATTCAGCCCCCATATGCCGGGCCCGTAAAAGCCCCCATATGCCTGCCCTACACCCTATATGCCCGGGCCCTTTTTACCCCCACAAGCCTGCCTGAAAACCCCCACAACCCGCCCCGGGCCCACTTATATGGGGGTCCTTTTAAACTACCTAAACCCTACCTTTTATGGCCCCTATAGCCCCCCTAACCCCGGGCTACCTGTAAAAGGCTCCCTATAAACTTTCCCCAAAACCCCGCCTGCCTTTATGGGGACTATTGGCTACCTAAACCCCTTTTCCTAAATTTGGGGGGCCCCCTTTTCCTATCTAAAAAAAGGGCCCCTTAAATGCACCCCAATAGCCAGGGGGCAGGTGCTGGTAAAGTCAAAATTTTTAAAAAAAAATAAGGGGTTAAATCTGCAGGGGCAAGTGGCTGGGGGATGTCATCAAGATGGCGGGGCTGGACCGGTGCAAAAACAAAAAGAGAAAGTCAACGGAAAGGTCGAGAAACCTCACCTTTTGAGGGCACAAGATTTTTAAATGCACTGGGAATAAAATTTTATGTCGAAAAGGGTGTGTACACTGCTTCTAAACCCCTATATGGGGCCCCTTATGGTGGTTTTATCAGTCTGCAGAGCCTGTGTACCCGGGTCTACCACTATATGGTCACCCAAATGGGGGGGGTTTTTATACAGTTGAAAAGCCTGTGTACCTGCTTTCTACCCTAATGGTCACTGTATGGAGGGAATTACATCCCCCCAGAGCCTGTTTTCATTGGGGTTTTACCCCTTAAAAAGGGGCACTGTATGGTTTGGGAAATACAGTCTGCAAGACCCGTGTACACTGGGGTCTACCACTTTTTGGTCCCCCCTTAAGGTGGTTTTATACATTTTGCGAGCCAAGTGTACACTGTAATATACCACTTTTGGTCAATATAATTTTTATAAAATTAAATTTTTAAATTTTTAGACAAAATATTTGGGCTTTTTTGTACTGATCAGTTTTAAAAGTGTTGGGGGTAAATTAAATTTAGTCACTATGTGGTGGGAATTTGTGGTTGGGGTTCTGGGGAAAAAATCAGGTCCCTTTTTGTAATAGCGTTATTGGTAATTTTTGGTTTTTTGGTATAGGGGGATTTGATTGGTAACAGTATGATGGTGAGATGTATGGTTTAGAATTTGCCCCTTGTAATTTTTCTACTTTTTCTAAAAGCCAATGGGCCCGGTACCCTGGTCGTGGTCAGAGAAAGGGGGGGGGGGGCCCCTCCAAAAGTTTTCTAAAGGGGCCCCCGGCTTCTTAGTTTCCGGGCCCCTGGGGGTTTTTATAGATAAAAGAAAAGGTTTTTACAAAGGGAGGAAAAAACCTTTTCATGATTATATGCTAAATGGAAAAAACCGCTGATAAAAGTGACATAAAAAGGACCCTTGGGGAAACCGGTGGACCAAAAATTTAAAATGTACAGGGCCAAGGGGTCAGTCAGGGAAATGCCAAAGGCAAATAGGAAACATGGGTTGTATTAAAAGGGGCATAGATGAAAATGGAAAAACATTATTTCCTATTACACAAGTCAAATGGTTAAAACCACACATGGGCAGTTTTTTGGGGACCAGTGCACAGGAAAGACTTTTTAGAGCTTGAACAGGTACAAGGCGGGCAACAAAATAATAAATGTATCTGAGTGGACTGCAATACCCAGAAAGATTAGGAAGATTAGGGTTAGCTATTTTAGAGAAAAGACAGCTTCGGGGGACATAATAAATATGTTTAAATATATTAAAGGTCAATATAGAGATCTCTCAAGATTTATTTATACCCAGGACTGTATCCAGAACAAGGGGACATCCTCTATGTCTTGTGGAAAGAACGTTTCTACATAAACCTAGAAAGGGATTCTTTACTGTTAGAGCAGTGAGACGGTGGAACTCTCTGCCAGAGGAAATTGTCATGGTGAATTCAATAACAGAGTTCAAAAAGGTCTGGATGCGTTTCGGGAACATAATAATATTACCAGTTATAGTGACTTGGATTTTGGAGAGGGGTCGTTGAGGGATTTGTTCTGATTGCCAGATTGTAGTCGCCTCATGGGAGTTTTTGCCTTCCTCTGGATCAACACTTTAGCAAAATAGGCTGAACTGGATGGACGTATGTCTTTTTTCAACCTTATAAACTAAACAATGTAACTATTCCTGTACCTCCCTTGTACAATTCAGAGGAATATTTTTATCAGCTGTTTTGTAAATGCAAGTTTTTTAGTAGTTTAATTCTAGGGGAAAAAAAATTAAAATAGGAGGGAATCCCACCACATCTTTTTGATTTTTTAAAATTGTATTAAGTATTTTGGAATGCATTGCCCATTATATGCAGTTGTCAATATATGGGAATTGCGATGAGGTGGTACCTGAGCGAGAGGAGAGGGGCACGAGCCCGTTTTTTTTCTGACAAGTTGGACAAATGCGTAACATTTTTTTTTAACTTTCTTTGTGACCTAATGACTCCTGCTATCTTACTAGCGGATTCCCTGACATGCCGTGGGAATGGCAAAGCCCAGTGATCCTATACTGGCTGACATGGATGACATTTTTTACTTGTTTTAACATTTTCACTGTTCTCTGTACCCATATTGTCCCCTGGTGTTAGGCTATGTCTACACTGCAGTGGACAAAAAACGACCTGAAAACGAATTACTAAAAACGTTTATGAAACTGAGTTTTCTGTCTCCTCCTGCCAAAAGTAGCTGAAAAAAAGGTCGTTTTTTGGCGCGTTTTTTAAAAGCGTTTTTTGCTTGTCTTTAAGCCTGTTTTTTAATGTATGCATAAATTAATGGCGCCAAAATCTGTAAAAAATTTATTTTTGGCGTCAGAAGAGAGATAACTTTATTGGCGCCAAAATATGTTAAGAAAAGGATTTTAGCACCAAAATCCGGGAAAAAAACAGATTCTGGCGCCAAAAGCCGTAAAAAAACGTATTTTTGGCGTCAGAAGCGAGATAACTTTACTAGCGCCAAAATATGTTAAGAAAAGGATTTTAGCACCAAAATCCGTAAAAAAAAACGGATTCTGGCGCCATAATCCGTTAAAAAAAAACTTATTTTCGGCGTCAGAAGCGAGATAACTTTATTAGCGCCAAAATATGTTAAGAAAAGGATTTTAGTCCTCAAAATCTGTAAAACAACGGATTCTGGCGTCAAAATCCGTAAAAAAAACCTTATTTTTGGTGTCAGAAGCGAGATAACTTTATTAGCGCCAAAATATGTTAAGAAAAGGATTTTAGCACCAAAATCCATAAAAAAACGGATTCTGTCGCCAAAATCCGTAAAAAAAAAACGTATTTTTGGCGTCAGAAGCGAAATAACTTTATTAGCGCCAAAATATGTTAAGAAAAGGATTTTAGCACCAAAATCCATATTTGTTCTCACTAGAAACCTCTTTACCTTTGACGGAAGAGTCTACCACCAGCTCAGGGGCACTGCCATGGGCAATTCCTGCGCGCCAACTTACCCCGGGCTTGCTCCCTGGGCTGGTGGGAAGACATTGCTTTTCAGTGATGTAATTCATTTGGTACTGAAAGATCCTCTTTTGGACACGATACATAGGGGTGATATTCTGGGTGTGTGGACGGGCACCCAGGAGGAATTTAAGGGATTTGTAGATCACCTCAATGTGCAAAATGACAAATTTGGGTTACATTTCACATTTTCCGGGGATTAACTCCCACTCCCTCCCATTTTTAGATATCATTATTAACAAAAATGAGAAGGAGAACTTGAGACATCTGGGGTATCGTAAACCTACAGCCACCAATTCTCTCCCTTAGTGGGAATAGTCATCCCATCCCCT
>JAODAL010025095.1:0-59308 GCA_025379985.1 Phyllomedusa bahiana
CACCCCCCAAGGTGAAGGACAGCTTCTCTTTTAGACAAGGTTGGACTGGCTGACCACAGTACCACAGGATCCTCTGGTGGCCTTTGTGCTATCACAATAAATGGTCAGAAGAAGAAGGCAACTGCATTTGCTGTTAAGAGTTATTGTAAGGTTATTTCACAAATTAGAATATATCAGTGATGTAATTAGCAGCGGACGTGCACATGTTCTGTACAGGTGGCGGATGGGCCCCCAGAATAACTTCCTCCAGGGACCAAACTACGCCGGTCTGACGATGCTTTTCATTACCGGATTGGGGGACTGGGTGGTTCGCGCTGCCGGTGTCTTGTCTGTTTGATAAGCTGGCAGTAGATCTCATTCTGAAGCTCAGGATGGGTGAGACAGACTTGCAGGGCACTTTGTGCCAGAGAGACGTGGTAATCAATGGCAGGTGAATCAACTGCAGCATTGAGGAAAAGCGGGGGTCTGAGATATTACAAAAAGTAGATGCATTTTTTATGCTTTTTTACCATTAACCAGCATTAATTCATGGATTTTGATGGTGGATGGTGGTTTGATCAGAAAGACAGATACAGAATAAAAGGAAGACAAAAACAGAAGGGGTAGATACAGAGAGTGATGAAAAAGATGATAGAAGATAGATATTTGATAGATAGATAGAGATGGATAGATACAGAGATGGATAAATACAGAGATAAAGATAGGAAAAAAAGATTAATTTCAAAGAGATAGATGATACAAGAGAAGATATAGATAGATAGATAGAGAGAGTGGGTAGATAGTACAGAGGGAAATAGATAGTAGATGATAGATAGAGGATAAAGAAAAAGATGATAGATACAGAGAGATAGATAGATGTAGAGATTAAAAGACAGAAGACAGAAGACGAAAGAAAGGGTGATAATAGATAGACAGATAGATAGAGAGATAGAGAGACATCATGTCAAACATTGTACTATAGCAGAATGTCACACTATTGTTGTCGGCTCTCCAGTTATAAAGCTAAATGCATGACTCTAGCTCCCTCTAGTGGCAAATTACTTAAACAGCAAGTTAAAATACTGCATGAACCAGCAGCATTAGTTTGCTAGGGGCGAATTCAGACAGTGAGGAAGTGCAGATTCCACATTGAACCTCTACAGCCATATACAGTACAATAAATGAGGATGGAATTTTCAAAATGTCATCAATGCATAGAGAGATGTGCAAGAAGCGTGTGCTGGCCCCATGTCAAACCACTGAGCACCCGAGCACGGGCCATAGGAGAAGAGCCTTTTTACCCTTTGCAATCAATATAGTGAAATCTACACCAAAATCTGCAGTAAAATTCACAAGTTATATATTTCAATTTTGGCACAAATTTTCTGCCATTTTACAGTGTGTATAAGGGCAGCCGCATGCACAAAATTAAAATCTCATGCACGAAAGCCCAGATCTGAAAAATACATACAATATTCACTTTTTTTTATTTTTGGTCACCAAGCAGGTCACACATCCTATGCCCCAATGTAAAGTAACAGACGTTTACGAACGAGTGCAGGAAAAACAATGAATTACTCCAGTGCCACCACTGCTCCATTGTTTCCCATCAGACCCCCACATGATGCTGCAATCAACCACTGGCCTCACTGGTCACATGCCGTACATGCAGGCACAGACCGCACAGGCCAGTGATCGGCTGCAGCTCTACATGAACAATGGACATGATGTCATTTTTGGGGGACAGACTGCGAAATCGGGATTCATTGTGGCAATAGAGCAGTGGAAGCTTTAGCAATGAGCACAGTTTTGGGGATTTTTTTTTTTTTAAAGCAGTTTTCGCACCTTGCCATTTCACAGTCACAGGCAGCTGCAGACTCGCACTTACTGGTCAGGCTGTGGAGGGTTTATAGCAGTTATTAGCACATTTAGCTCCTCTAGAACTAGGTCAGCATTACAAGGACATAAGTACAGGAGATTTAATCGGTCTAAACAAAGTTACAGTGTTTGGAGGAGTGAAAATAGTTGTTTGTCTGCAAACAAAAGCTAATCTTGTTAGAGATAAAGGGCGACATGTATGTACAAGGGCTGCGGCAAAAGGCTGGCATCTTTTCAGCGCAAAAAGTGGTGCAGCCTCGTTTGCTCTATTTTTAATCAGATGCACTCCAATATCAGCCGCATTATAGAGTGCCTGCAGCACTTTGTAATGTGCCTGAGATTGGGGGCGTGCTGGAGGCGTGTCGCACTAGAACCATACAAAGCTATATATTTATAGCTTCAGTACGGCAAATCCAGGTGCATTACTGCTGGAACAGGCAGGGCACTTTAAAAGTGATTTACCTGAGCCTGCATTGTCACTTTGTAGCTAGAAAGCGCTCAGTCTATGACCCGCAGTAGAAAAGGTTCATAGATTCAGCCGCATTCCACACTACTAATGCGAGCAAAAAAAAAAAGGCGCCTGGCGCCAAAAATCATACATGTTGTCCAAAGCCTCTGCTCCTTCTGACCATGATGATGTCACTCCCTGCTCTCTGTCTAATCAGGAAGGAAGAGAAGGACGGTAACCAGAAAAACCTGTGTGCAGATCTTACCTCCTGACCAGGGCAATATCAAAAGAGCAATGTATTTAGAAAAAGTCTTCATTTACCGTTTCCTACATGTTGAAAGCTAATATTTGTAATGAGAAAATCCCTTTAATTGTATAAAAATCCCAAACAGTAGAATTTTTTTTTTTTTTTAAATCATAGACAACCCCTTTAACCTTATGCAGATTTAGAACTCTGTATCAGATCGCAATGGAGATGCATTAAGAATTTTATTTGCACTGAGTTTTGCACCTATTTAAATGCAAAACAAAATGGTGGACATTTAAAATGTGACACATGATCGATCACTGGGATTGGAGGGGAGTGAAACAATGTTGGATACCCGGCAGTAATCCCCAAAAACCTATGCCATCAGAGATGTCTACATGATTCCCTAACAACTTTATACCATCAAGGATAATGACATTCAGCTCTATGCTACCTTAGTGTATAATCCCTATATCTCTCAGCAGAGGTTATATAACATTGGTGGTACCTCTGTTTGGATGGTGCCCGTACCATCCACAATGGGAGCCGGCTATAATGTACAGCTGGGCTCCCAATGCAATGGCCACTATTGAAGCTAGCTTTGATCCTGGCAATTAACCTCCAAGATGCTGGGGTCAACAGCATCTGCGGCATCTAGATGGTTAACAGAGGGGGCTCCGTCTGTCACCATCAGCATCTCTGGGATGTGATTGCCGGTGCTGTTGTCTTGTATGTACATATAAATACAATAATGTATTATAATAGCAATCAATAGTCTAGTCCCATATATGCTTAAACATGTAGAAAAAATAAGGTGACAAACTTAAAGGGGTTTGCCACAATCTCATTTCATACCTCGTGCATCCAGCTCTTCTGCTCTGTGTGCTCAGAGGGGGGTGGGTGTGTTATGTGTGAAATGCATATCATGTGACCCAGCAGAATGACATCACCAGGCCTTTCCTCTCTGTATTCAAAGAAAGGTTTGCTTATGTAAAGCATTGTGATTTGCGAGAGGTAAAATTTTTGCCTCCAGCCCCGGGGGGTCCTAGGTTCAAATCCGGCAGGAACCAAACCTGTGTTTTTTTTCCTCTTTTCATGCATAGACCTCATTGAGGTTTCTTTTTTTATTTACTTGCACTGTTTGACTAATTACTAAGGAGTACAGAGGACAAGAGTAGAATGACAGCTCCTGGGGTTTGAACACTAAGTAGCTGCCTGAGAAGAGAGGTGATGTCTGAGCATGTGCGACCAGGACTGAGGAGCTCACAGCCCTGGTCGTATCCCCTGGAGATGAGCTGTAATCAATGGATCACTAAAGGAGCAGCTAAAACAAAAACAGTGCAGAATTTTTAATAATGATGAAAGGTGAAAATGTGTGTTATTTCATTTGCAAGCTTCCCACGGCAATTTTACTTCGTGGCAAAACCCCTTTAAAGTAAATAACCCCTGTTTCCACTGTAAAAACACTTTATTTTGTGACAGTCTAATCCATAAAGTTATTGTGTTACTTAATCCATATAGTGAAATCTGCAAAAAAAACTATAAAAAAGTGCCAGAATTGCATTTTGTATTTATCCATCCTAAAAACATTAATAAGAAGTGATCAAAAACTCTTCTGTGCCCCCAAAATGGTTCCAATGAAAATATCAATTTATCCTACTAAAACAGCCCCTTCACAGCTCCATTAACAGAAAAATAAAAAAGTTGAAGGGGTTTTCTCACCATGCTGTGTCACAGGTCCTGCTCTTCACAGCCGGTTTCAGACTCTTCCTGTTTAGGCTGTGGGGGGGTCTACAGCTGGGATTGACATTTCAGCTCTGCTATTCCTAGCTGAGCCTGTTAGAGGTACATGACTGCTGGAGGTTTGTAAACTGACAATCAAAAGGCGTCAGTTTCAGGGGTTGTCTCACTACAAAGATTAGCTTTCAAAATGTAGGGAACACTAAATGAAGACGTTTTCCAAATATATTGCGTTGTTCATCTTTTTTTGTTAAGAAACTACAAATGATTTTATCACCTTCTGTGCTCTCTCTGGTTCCCCAAGTGACCGACCTGTGTACGCCTTCTCCCCTGCTGTTTGTTCTATCTGATAGCAGGGAGTGAAGTCATCACACAGGTCCTGGCAGCAAAGAACTTCGGACAGTGAGAGCTTGTTTGTCATCTGATCTTTCAGACAAAAGACTAATTACTCTACTGTTAACATTAGCTCAGAAGCTTCTCCAGACCTCAGAGAAGGTAAATTAGCTAATGTAGACTAATAAACAGAGAGGTCTGAATACACGGAGCTCATATGCTGATTACAGACAGCTTGACCAGGAAGTGGCAGAGCAAAGCAGCATTATTCATGCATCCTATGAAACTTAGAGATGAGACAACCCCTTTAACTTGTTTGCCGGCTTGTATTACAAGTGTTCACACCTACTGCAGTAGATAGTGAACATATTGGTGAATGGAGTTCCTGTCATACCAGTAGTTATGACAGGAACTCCATTCAATGACATGTTCACCGTGCGTCGCGTATCAGTCACAATGAGTGTACAAGATGAAGAATCACCATGCAGGATTCCTGGCACATGCTACGTTGCTTACAATTGGTTGGATCTTTTGGGGTGGCCTACCATTTTTATGCTGTGGGGGTTGAAGCACTGAGCCATTACGAAGCGTCCCAATGCTGTTTGGTCAGGTTAGCATGGCAGCATTGGGAGCGAGCGTGCCGACTCATGGCACATGATGT
Source organism: Phyllomedusa bahiana (assembly GCA_025379985.1). Classification (NCBI taxonomy): domain Eukaryota; kingdom Metazoa; phylum Chordata; class Amphibia; order Anura; family Hylidae; genus Phyllomedusa; species Phyllomedusa bahiana. The sequence continues at coordinate 5,287 of JAODAL010025095.1, forward strand.
CACTCACTTGAAAGCGTTTGTTCCTCCCAACCTGAGCATGAAGAAAACACCCCTATTTTCAAATTTGGATGGATCAAGAGGACAAAGAAGACGGGAGGTGAGACAACGGCAAAAAAAACAATTGTAATAATTTAAAAGTCTATATAGGTTTTGTTTGCATGGTGATAAGAATATAGGGTTGGACCTGTGTTTTTTTTCTATGCTGTGGTTTACTATGATGGGTGTATCAGGTTTTGTATTTTATTCTGTATTATGATTTTGTGATTTATTCCTGTATTTATGTTATTCATTTATTTTATTTACTGTCACTTTTTTTATATATTAATGAAATAATTTTTATTTAGTTTATAACATTCCCGGACAGCATGGAATTTATTTTAACCCCTAGCTGTCATTTGCTAATATTGTGTCGGAAAGGGCTATGGATAACTCAGAACCCAGCCTGTTAACCACTTAGAAGCCATGGCAAACAGGTCTGCAGCATATAAGGGATTTAGGAACAGCGCTGTACACCAATACATTGCCTGTTTGCCCCTCCGAATGAGGTTGTGGGTTGCCGAATGGTTGTTATGGCAGCTCGGGGCCTAATAAAAGCCTTCATGGCTTCCATCTTACTACTTCTATTATGGAGTGCCATTATTTTACACTGTTCTGCAATATATTACCATTGCAAAACCCAGAAATACAAGAAAACAGGGCCTCTAATTTGGGTCAAATACATTTTGGATAATTTAAAGTACAAAGAAAATAAAAAAAAAAGTTGAAAAAAATAAAAAAAAAAAAAACAGCCTTTGCCATTTTTCAACTAAAATAACAAAAAAATTTAAAAGGGGAAAAATTTTTGGGGGAAAGCCACATTGTAAAAAATATGATCAAATTTAAAATATAACCCTTTCCAATCCTTAAGCTGAAACTGTAGAAAAAAACCCAAAAACCTTTAAGCCAAAATTTGTAATTTTTTTTGGCCCCCCCAAAATATTGGAATAAAAAGGGATAAAAAAGCATAATCCCTGTCATGGCACTAATAAAAACTACACTTTATCCAACATAAAATAAGTCCTTTATCAGTCCCATAAACGGAAAAATAAAAAAAAAATTTTTTGGGGACAGAAAAAACCCTGCTGCAATACGGCATTTTTCGGGCGTATTTACAGACGAAATTTAGCGACAAAAAAACGTCCCGAAATTTTGCCTTTCAAAAAATGAACCCTTTTTGGGAAATTTGATTCCCCTTGGGAAAATACGCCTCGTCATATCACGAAAGGGGTAATTTTTACGAAGTATTTGTGGGGGTAAATATATCCGTAAATACAATTGGGAAAATGAAGTTCCCCCTTTTCAATTATTTTAAAGGGGTTTTTTGCGAAAGTATTATCCCCTAGTAAAAAATGGGGAATTTTATTTTACGCCCCGAAATACGGCCCACTTTTTTAACATATATTTTGACCGTATTTCGGGACGTATTTGGGGGGCGTTTAAAAACCCCTCCGCAAATAGGCCCCGAAATAAGCCATGTGAACATAGCCTAACTCAAACTTAAAAATTTGGTATCGCCGAAATCCTACCGAAATAATGTCATTTTGTTCCACAGAGTGAACTCCATAAAGAGTCAATGGCAGCATTTTGTCCTACAGAAAAAAACAAGCCCTCATATGTCTATGTAGACAGAAAAATAAAAAAAGTTATGGCTCTTGGCAGGTGGGGAGGAAAAAGAGAAACACAAATTAAGCAAAAATCCCTGTGGTGGGAGGGGGTTTAATTTTCGAAAATTCTATCATAAAATTTAGTCTTCCTGCAATCCCCTAGTAGAAAAAAACTTTCTGGTATCATTAAAATTTTTGTAATTTAAAAATTAAAATTTTTATTTAAAAATCAAAATTTTTAAAAACAGAAACAGTAAAGTAAATAAAATGAACCCGTTTTCTACCAATTTCATTTCCCCCCAAGGGGGTGGCCCTATTCACCAGCCCTAAATCAAATCAGATTATTTTGGGTTCCCCGGGGGAGCGTCGGCGATACAAAATTGGGCACTGAGCTCAGCTGTCATTACAGCCATAATTAAAAACAAAATGCTATTAAAAATTTTACTTTTTACTATAAATATCAAATTCAGAATTTTCTAAATTCCCTACAGAAATAAGATGATGTATTATAAAACGTTGCCAAGGCCAGAAGGGTAGATCATGTTCCTGTCACAATAAATAATCCTGTAAGTCTTAAATGTCATAATTCCCAGATATTAGAGAGGGGGTAGAGTGTATACTGCTCATTATCTGGATTCCAAACACTGTGGGTCAATGAGAAGTGAATCCACTTATCCTTTCCCAGTGTCAGCCTCCACCAGGCACAGATTACAGTGCGAGGTGCAGGTATTTCTCATCCCATCCACTGCTCTGACCTCCCAGCATGCCGAGCCCTATGAAGGCTAGATGGGAATCATTCTCGCACATATGAGCTTGATTTGCTGCAGCTGGATTATTCTGGTGTTTGCTTTGCAGCATATTCCACTGTAGGTGTGTAGAGTCCGATGACATAAGTGTCTGTTGCTATTATGTTCCCGGCTCGGCCCACGCCTAGGAGGAGGCCTGGATGTAGTGGACTTGTCTGCAAAAAACTTTTATTTTTATTACATAACACATTTCATAACCCATCCAACAATAACAGGACGATATTTTTATAACGTTCCTGCTCAAACTGGAGGAGAAAAATTTAATTTTTCCATAAATATAAGTAATTATAGCCAACCAATATATTATTCTGTAGATGTTATATAAATAAGGAGAAAAATATATATAAATGCACCTGAATACCCCCCCACATAGCTTTAAATTGAGTTTATTTGGAAATTCAATATGCAAAAAAAAAAAAAAACCTCACAAAGTTAGCCAGCACCTCCAAACACAAATAGAACAGACTCCGGTGCAAGATGTTTTAGGCTGCTATGCAAAATGTACAAAAAATACAACCGCTCCCAGCAGGCACAAAAACATACAAACAATTTAAATTGCAATATTGCTATATTTTCTATAAGTATAAATGTAAAGCTTTTAGTGCACATTTTGATCAAACTGTATATGCCCACTTATGACATCAAGATAACCTTATCAGGTGGGACCCTATTTATAGATTTGTCTCTCCTTAGTGCCTGTTGAGTGCTGCTATGTTTTTATTGTGTTCGAGTAGCGGTATGTTCACACGGCTTAACTGCGGGGCATACAGTACACTGGGTGTTCGGGAGAATGGCGTGTACTCCCGCAGTGCGGGGGGGCTGGCAGCCCGCTGGCCCATAGACTGTCATTCCTCGCGGCGAGTAAGCGGCGTGAGTAAATGACATGTCAATTATCTCCCCGCTCGTACAATACGATCGTATTGTATGCCTGGGGAGAGGAGGTGTAATCCATAGTTCTCTATGAGAGCTGTGGATAACCATAATGATTGGAGCGCATTTCGCTTGTATCAGAGTGCAGTACGCTCTCAATACGTGGCGAAATGCGTCCCAAAATAAACCGTGTGAACATACCCTAAGGGTATGTTCACACGGCATGTTGGATCTGCTTTTGGATCTGTTTTGGATCCGAAAAAAATGCATCCAAATGCGCTGTGTAAATTGCATCCAAAACGCATCCAACACACAGTTGTGAGTTTGGATGCGTTTTGGCTACAGCAGGATTGCACTCGATAGTTTTAAATAGGGTGTTTGCTGCGTCTTTCGGATCAAGAATTGACATGTAAATTCTTTGAACGGATCTGAAAGACGCATCACAAAGCTGCATGTAAAACACGTACCGGCGATCACTCGTCTGAACGATGATGCTTGTTTTACATTGAGAGCAATGTAAATCATACTGCACATCATTAGATGCGTGTTTGGGTCCGTTTAGGGTCCGAAACACAGATCCAAACACGCATCTAAAAACGGATCCAAAAACAGAACCAACACGCCCTGTACACATACCCTAGACCTGCACAATCCTGCGGTAGCTAGGGGCTGTCACGATGAGTGCCTTGGCCCCAGCTATGGACCGCAGACGCACTCGTGTCTGCATTGCCTGGACACAACAGTGATCATTCCTGCTGCGCTCCCATCTGCTGACACTTGCTGGCTTGGGCGCACCTGTTTCATAGGTCGCGTGCGCAGGGGTGCCAATAGGACAGTATGGGCAGTACTGCTGTTAGGGGCCCTAATCAAAAAGGAGCCCACTGATATGTTAAAAAATAGAAACTGGTAATGGGTGGGGGCCCCATTTGATTTGGCTGTATGGGGCCCTGAAACGGTTAATAGATCACGGATGGCAGCCCTGCGCGTGCGTGACAGTTCTTTATAATTTAAAGGGCCGGTGCACCGCTGATTGGTTAATCACCGGGCGCTGGACCCTTTACTACCTCACTTCCCCCTGCACACTTTGCCAGTTATTGGTGTGCTTTAGTGAGAGTTGTTTGTGCCTACTACATTCTTTTGTGATTGACCCGCGCCTGGACTTTGACTATGTTTGCCTGCCGCTGGCCCTGACCTTGTTGTCTGGACTTTGACTACGTTTGCCTGCCGTCTACCCTGACCTAATTGCTTGGCCTGTGAGTATGCTTCAGCCTACTCCTTCAGTACCATGTTGCACCCCAGCTGTCGCCACGAGCGGCCACGCCAGGGGTAATGACCTGGTAGTTTCCCGTAGCAAAGCTCAACCTGCCTGGTGAAGAACCAGGGGGTCTCCTTAGCCTCTGCTCCCTGCAATGGTTCTGTGTCATCTCTCGTGGCAACTCAGAGGATCCACTATTATCCTAGGTTGAACTTCACCAGGCCGCATAAAGCTTGTTTGGAGGCAATGGAGATTGTATTCCTTCAGAAGGGCTGTAACTTCTTGGCAAACAAGGAAAAATATTTTGCCTTTTGTGTAAGGACACAGACATCTAATTGCCCATTGTGGATCAAACACCCTATGTTCTGATGCAATATTAAGGTTTTTTTTATCAAACATTTTACAAAGTCATCCCAAAATACTGAGGAGGTCCACCACCTTCTACAATGCTGCTTCCAGATGGAAAAAGTCTTGCACTTCAGCTGGCTTTGCTAACGGGGGTTATTGAATCTCCTAACATAGAACATAGAAGTTGAGGATGTGTAACTCTCTCCGTTCTCATCTATGGGAGTTCTGAATACATATAAGCTATGAATGGAGAGAACTGTGCATGTGTGCCACCGCCCCCTCCCCCCCTCCGATGGGTCACCTTTAGAATAAACAGTGGAAAGCCAAATGCAGATATAAAACAGGTCTTAGAATCTCATTTTCTCAACTACAAACACAGTATGGCCAATTTATTAGACACAAAATAATTTACCAAAATGTTTATGCAGTGTGATCTGAAGCCAGACAAGCTGAAGGCAACCCCCATAGACAGGGGGAAAATATGCAATCTCCATGCAGTTGTTGCCATTGGTTGGATTTTAACCTAGGACTCCCATATTTTAGGGCAGCAGTGCCATTGTGCTGTAATATTTTTAAAGGACCTGCGGCTAGTCCCCGGAGTCGATTGCTAAGCTCTTATTAATCGACTTAAGTTGAGGCCTTAACAACCGGCTTAATGACTGTTAGTGACTTCACAACGCATTCTTGTCTTAAAAATAGCATATTTTAATATTTCTGTTTTGGAATTGCATCAGTATGCATTGTAGAGTAAACTTAGGTGGTTAACATTAACATGTACAATTGAAACCATAAGTTTACATATACTATATAAAAAGACACGTATGCTTTTAAACAACTTGAGACAACCCATATTATGATGTCATGTCTTTGGAAGCGGGCTCCTGCTGACAATCAAGGGGGCTCCTGGGATTTAAGGGGGGCTCCTGGGATTTAAGGGGCCTCCTGCTGACAATAAAGGGGCTCCTGTTGAGATTTAAAGGGGTTCCTGCTGACAATCAAGGGGCTCCTGCAATCGAGGGGGCTCCTGCCAAACTTTTTTATTTTGTAAACATAATTTTTATTAAATTTTACAATAACAAAAACATATAATAACTGTCCATTAGATGAGATCCTACTCAACACACAAAGAAATAATATAAGGCATCATTACTACAGATAAGAAAAGTACTAAGTAATGAAAGTACAAAATAGCACTAATGACATACTTTGGTATCATAATAATAAGAATGAAGCAAAATAATTCTCCATCTTCAATAAATAAACACGAAAAAAATAATAAAAAAAGTAACCCCCCCCCCCAAAAAAAAAAACAACACACAGAACAGTGGTCCCCATACGCAGTTATGTATAAGAGACATAATCACATACACCTATGTAATCAAGTAAGGTCTGGGATAAAAAGTTAAAACAAATCCTGTGCTGATACAATGCTGCGAGATCGCCACACGGCCTCGTCCCCTAAAGCCCGAGGGAGAGAAATAGATAGAGGACAAATTCACCCCCAACTCTGACGCACAGTTACCCAGGGAGTATCCAGGGTGTGGTGTCAGAATATGGCTGAGGTAAAGCTCCCATGTTATGGGATACAGACATCCAAAGCCCCCAGAGTGCCGGCTAGGTGAGAGGAGAGATACCAGGAGGTGTATACAAAAGGCTGCATGATCTCCTTGATCTCCTGGGGGGTGTAAAAGTTACCTATGAACTCCTGCCATTTCTTGAAAAATTTAGAGTATTGGGTTACCTTAGTCCTGATTATGTCGATTCTGTCCATTTCGAGATGATGTTTTACCACCTGGATCACTTCCTGCAATGTAGGGACAGTTGGTTCCAACCATTTGTCCAGGAGGCTTCTTTTAGCCGCTAATAAAAATATGTGCAGAATTGGGTGGTTCCTAAAATGTTGTGGTAAATTATGGAACAGGAGCTGTGTTGGCTCTAAAGTTAAATGACACCGAAACTTAAGATTCAGAGTTTGTATGGCTGTCTCCCAGAACTTCTTGGTTTCCACACAGGTCCATATACTATGGACAAAATCCGTGCGGGGGGTGCCACACTTAGGACGGTCTGGACAAGCTGGATGGGGGGGATATTAAAGCCGTAAATTGCGGAATGGGCAATTCTAAAGAATGTGTCCCTTCACTTCTCATTAACTATATATTTATGGATCTTCAGCCATCCCTGGAGAATTGTAGAAGAGATCTCCTGGTTAGGGTAGACCTTCTCCCACTTAGCAAAAATCCTGCAAGGCCCCTTGTCTTCTGAACCCCTACGAAGACCAGCATATAGCGCTGATAGAGAGTGGTCTGTTGAAGAAGTAGGGCCAATGACATTATCAAAAGCATTCAACTTAAAATGAGACGGCCTCATGTCCTTACTTCTATAAAAACTCACTATTTGGGAGTAGGCCAAAAAATGCGATGGTGGCAAGGAATATTTTTGAGATAATTCTGAGAGAGAGTAAATCCGTTGGTGGGAAGGGTGAATAAGCTGGGAAATAGTTAAGATCCCTTTACTCCTCCAGACTTTAAATTGGGGGTTATCAAGGCCAGGTTTGAATTCTGGGTGCCGATAGATAGGAAGGTATCTACTGCTCTGGTAGGGCAGAGAGAACAGGGTTCTACAGGTCTTCCAGGCTCCCATCGTGTCCCTCACAATGAGGCTATGTTTCGCCACCTTAGGAAGAGCAGAATATTTGGTATGAAGAAAGCCTGGAAGCGTCCATGGGTGAACCAGTGCCGCCTCAGTAGAGAGATTGGAATATCTGGAAGACTGTTTAACCCAATCCGATCCGTGACGCAGGAGGCTGGCTAGATTATGCAACCTCAGATCCGGCAAATTCAGCCCCCCCCCCTATCCCTTGGGAGGATCAGTTTAGCAAGGGCTATCCGGGGCGTTTTTTATTCCATAGTAAAGAAGTGAAAGCGGTATAAAATTGGCGGACATCTTTATGTCTAAGCAATAAGGGGATTGTTTGTAACAAATATAGTATTTTTGGGAACGTCATCATCTTGAGAAGATGAGCCTTAGCAAGTAAGGAGAGCGGATGATGCATCCATCGTTCTAGTTCCTTACCAATTTTGAGGAACAGAGGGGGGTAATTGAGGTGATAAATGGACTCAGGGGACTTACCGATATTTATTCCCAGATACTTGGAGGCACCCGCCAGGGATATAGGTAAATTGCAAAGCAGATGTGAGGAGGGTGAATGAGTAGGGGAGAGATCCAACAATTCTGACTTAGAAACATTAACCTTGAAGCCCGAGAAAAGGCCAAACTCATGAAACAGATCTAAAGCTATCGGAACCTCCACCAGTGGGTTAGATAGATAAATCAGAAGATCATCAGCAAATAAGGAGACCTTAATATTGGATGAACCGATATTAATGCCCAGGAGATCTGGATTAGTGGCCAGGGCTCTGGAGAGCGGCTCTATGGCCAAATTAAACAGTAGTGGGGATAATGGGCATCCCTGGCGAGTGCCTCTCCCTAAATGAATGGCCCTAGAAAGAATACCTGGGGTATAGATCTGAGTGCAGGGATTGGTATATAGTGAAGAGATATAAGAACGGAAGGCTCCCTGGAATCCGAATCCGTCCATCACTGCCCCAAGCCATCTCCAGCTGACCCTGTCAAACGCTTTTTCTGCATCAATGGACAGGACAGCTGGAGAGGGATGAAGCCCTGGATTACATTTGATCTCATCCAGGACAGTAATGATTTTACGAATATTAGAGACGGCTGCTCTGCCCTTAACGAATCCCGTCTGTTGAGGGCTAATGAGACAGGGAAGAAGAGTGGCCAGCTTGTCCGCCAACACCTTAGAAATAATTTTTAAGTCAACATTTATTAATGAAATTGGGCGGTACGAGGAGGGGAGAGACACGTCTTTTCCTGGCTTCGGTAAAACTTTTATAAACGCTGTGTTCATATGTTGCGGGATGGGAGTGTTAGTCAGAAATAGATTAGAGACGGTGGTTAGAAGGGGAGTGACTTCAGGATTAAGAATCTTGTAGAGTTCTCCTGAGAAGCCATCGGGGCCGGGGGCTTTATTATTACCCAAGTTCTTAATAGCCCTAGAGATTTCTTAATTTTGGACCGGTTGGTTAAGGTAGTCCCTATCTGCCTCAGAAAGGGAAGGGAGAGACAGACGGCCAAGCCAGTCTGAGGGGTCCCTGTCATCGGAGGTTTCTGGTGAATATAAATGGTCATAGAACTCACGTAGGACATTATTAATAGCAGTAGCAGAATATTGCATATTCCCGCATGAGTCCTTCAATGCATAGATATTGGAACTAGAGTTAATCCCCTTAGCAAAATTGGCTAAAAGCCGCCCCGCTTTATTCCCACACCTGAATAATTTAGCTGATATCCGGGATCGCCGGGACACCTCTCTATACTCCAGCCAGCGCTCATACTCTTTTTTAATGGTAGACCATTGGAGTTTGGCTGCAGGAGTTGGGTTGGAGAGAAAATCTGTGTAAGATTGCCTAAGCTTCTCACTCAACAATCTAATGAACCTTCCGACTGGTTTTAGTGTTGGCGATCAATTGGCCTCTAATGAGTGCTTTTGCTGTCTCCCAAAGTAAGACTGGCTCCGTCCTATCCTCCGGGTTGTCTTGTAAAAATTGCAGCCACCAACCTTGGAGGATATTAGCAAAGTCCTCATCTCCAAATAGGTAAGACGGGAATCTCCAGAGTTAATCTGTACCCTTGGAAGCAGCGTCTGACAGTTTGAGGACAAGAGGGGCATGATCTGAAATAACTAAATCCTTAATATCACAGAGATCCACCCTTTGCATGGCTTTGGGAGAGTGGAATATAATCAATACGGGACCATGAATTGTGAGGATGGAAAAAAAAAGAAATAGTCCCTTCCATCAGGATGAAGAGACCTCCACGTATCAACCAAATGAGAGTCTGAATTAAAATTAGCCAAATGTGGGGGTCATGGGATAGTGGAATATGGGGAGAGCTATCATGGACCGATTTTCTATCTTCATGGGAATTAACCACCAGGTTAAAACCCCCTCCCACAATTTTAAGAGGTCCAGGGTCAATAGATAACTGGTCTGTCAGGGTTTTATAGAAAGACCCTTGGTTGGCATGAGGACCGTAGATATTATAGATGGAATAAACTTCCCCTGAGACTTTCAAGAATACATGAATCCAGCGGCCCTCACTATCATGGGTGGAGCTAACAAGAGAATAAGAGAGATTTTTATGGATGAGGATAATTACACCATTTTTCCTATTAATGGATGGAGAGCCCAGAACTGAGCCCACCAAAGGGGCTTATTTAGCCTGCTTTTAAATCTTTCCCGCCCCATAAATGAGTTTCCTGAAGGGGAGGCGATGTCTGTTTTTTAATTTTTTGAGGTGACGAGAATCATAATCTCTCTTAGAAGGAGACCGCCAGTCCCTTAACGTTCCACAAATGTTACTTGCATAAAAAAAGAATAAGTGACAAAGAATTATAGCAGAGCAAAGTGGAATGAAGGAAATGGACTCACCCCCAGGGAGAGAAGACCGTTGACAACATCCCACAACATTGCATTCCAGGACCCTACTAAACACAGTACAGACAAAAAACAAGAAGGTACCAAAACAGAACAGAAAAAAAACAAAGCCCCATTGGGCGGAAACCAAAAAACCAAACATACCACCAATGCCAATGTGCTATTGGACTTCCTTACTTCCAACATGCAGAGAGGAAGTACAAGTAAGGCAAATAGTGCAAATGCCCCCACCCGGGACCCATAATGCGTAAGGCATTTCGTGTGGGAAGGGCTATATCATTATCAAATGTATCATTAAACTGACATATATAAATTTAGACCGTAATAACAAGTTCAGCCAGTGAGTTGAACTTGAGCAAAATGACAAGTTAACAAAGGGGGAGCTGCCCAATGAATAAGGATACAGGTTGCAGAGAATGTTCAAGTTCCTGAGGGTCCCGCACGCCAATCAGAACGGGAGCATTGGTCCTTAGGTGAAACATCTCCCAGAGGAGGTGATTTAGGCGGTGAAGTCTCTGACCAGTCTCTGGAGCTTGCTCTTCTTTTAGGCGTAGAATCCGGGGAAGAGGCCTCCACTATCTCTGCTGTAGATTTAAGAAGGTGTCTCAGAGTCCTTGAAGCTACTTCTGGGGATGTGAAGGCTGACAGGGATCCATCTGGGTGATAGATTCGCAGAGTAGCCGGATAGGTGAGGGCGAACTTAATGTGTTGGCGGTAGAGGGCCGAGCACAGTGATGAGAAAGCTCGTCGTCGCTTGGCCACCTCCACAGAGAAATCTCCAAATGTAAGAATCTTATGTCCCTTTATTTCCAGTGGCTGCTTAAGATTTTTAAAGGTTCGGAAGATGCTGACTTTGTCATTAAAGTCCAAATATTTGACAATCAGTGGATGTGGGCGTTCTCTCAGAGATGGGTGCAGTTGTGGGTCCTGCTTGGCTGAGGTCACGGGATCGCAGGTCTGGGCCGATTCTATGGGCTCTCTCCACTCTGCATGGTTGGGGCAGCCCTAAGAGTTCTGACAGCAGGCACTCACACAAGGAATGTAGATCTCTTGCTGCCACCGACTCTGGGATCCCGATCAGTCGCAGGTTGTTGCGGTGAGACCGGTTCTCCAAGTTGTCCACTTTATCTGAGAGCCGCTGGTTGTCAGAGCGCAGTTGGGCCAGGGCGCGGTTGGTGGAGTCCAGCTTGTTCTCCAGCTCTTGGAGGCGCTGTTCGTGGTCATCGGTGCGCTGAGCCTGCTTGTTGATATCGTTCTGGATTTTGACAAACATGGCCGTGACTGTAGCGGAGATCGTCGCTGCCAATGTCTCCTGGATATCTGGAGCCATCTTCTGGGCCACCACAATGGCCAATTTTTTATAGTCCACCATGGAGTCATCAATCGCGCCCTCATCGTAGCCATCAGTGTTATCAGAGGCAGGTTGCAGTAGTGGCGGAGGGTTGGAAGGAGAGAGTGGCGGTGGGCTCAGCGATTTATGTACAGTCTCAACATTACTTGTCTTGCTGTTACTGGCAGTGTCGGTGATAATGAGCTCAGATTTAGCGCCCTTTTGCGTCTTATTCGCCTTGCTTTTGCCCATTGTTTGGACGAAGCGGTCCATCCGAGGAATGGAGAATAGAAGAGAGATTCAGAGCTATGAAACTGCAGTTGTGGTAAGTGCACTTTGCTCGGCCACCACTAGATGTCGCCACAGCTTAAACAGATGGATCTGAGCTGTGTTATGTGAGAGATGAAGACATGAACAGTCAGTGGAGTCAGCCCCCGCGGGCAGAGGGGGAGAATCAGGAGTTGGTGGGAGTTCTGCAGAGCCCAGCAGGTGTGAGCCCAGGTGAGGCAGCAGTCCAGTTAGGGATAGATATGTATATAAAGAGCCTCCTCTCCTTATATTGTATGGAGGACACAGGGGCTGTCAGCAAGCAGTGCAGCTGTGATAGACAGTCCGTGGGCAGTAGCAGGGGGGGTCAGAGAGGGAGCCGCCGCCGCCTGCAGTCACTTCCCTGCTCTCAGCAGCGTGAGGAGGGTCGGCTGTACACTGGAGCAATGCTTCTTATGAACGGGGCTGTCAGCCACTTGTAGAGGAGAGGAGAGGAGATCAATCACAGGAGCTGCCGACAGGAGAGAGTGCTTTATCTCCTGCTCCCAGGCGCAGCAGGTCCGTGCTCTTCACAAACCTTGCAGTGTCGGGCCGGAAGTCTGTCTTCACCTCAGCAGGTCTCCGTGCTGTAAAGCTCTTCTCCCGCAAGCAGAGTCAGACAGAGAGCCTGCAATTAACTGTGACCACTCTCTGGTATGTCCCCTGCACAGTGCACGTGCGATGTGCCGATATAGAAGCAGATATGTAGCTGGTAGGGTCCCGATGTAGAGGAACTGCTGCACTGTGCGTCTCTACATGCTGGGGCAGGAACAGGAAGTCGCTCCTGCTGAACTTTAAAGGGGCTCCTGCTGACAATCAAGCAGGATCTTGCTGACAATCAAGGGAACTCCTGGGATTTAAGGGGGCTCCTGCTGACAATCAAGGAACACGCGGGCTCCTGGCTCTGGGATTTAAGGGGGCTCCTGCTAACAATCAAGTGGGCCCCTGGGAATTAAGGGGGCTCCTGCTGGCAATCAAGGGGCTCCTGCTGTGCTGCTGACAAGTGTGACAATCAAGGGGCTCCTGCAGTCCTGCTGACAGTGAGTCAGTGTAGTGACAGTGACAAAAATCAAGGGGCTTCTGACTCTTAAATAAAGCTGCTGCTCTCTAGAAAGAAATTCACCAGAAAGGCAGAAAATGGTTTCCTCAGTCAGACTGTGACTGTCTCGCTCACTACTATCTCTGGCGCGAACGCTGGGGACTGACGTCACACCCGGCGTCAGACCCCAGCAACAGCAGCGCGCCGCAGAGTAGCAGTGGGCGTTTTGTGGAAGATATGGGTGGTGCTGCCGGATGGTGACATGTCGCGAGGTTAGTATCGCGAGCGGCGCAGCGCAGTGACAGGGACCGCCCCATTCAGAGAATGAACCGGTGATCTGCGCCTGTGCCGTGCGCCACGCATCGCTGCTGCCTGCCGCCGCTGCAGCCAAGTGCTTAGCAACTGCTAGCAACTTGGCAAGTAAACAATCGGCGGCAGCTGGGACTACCTGCGGCCATCCCTGATTTGTCTGTTTTAGTAAACACTTGTGTTCCCTGTGAAATAACAATCCTGGAGCATCTTCTCTTATACCTCTGTGTTGTGTGCTGTTCTTCTTTTATTCCTTCTAGAAATGTATTACTGAATCTGTCAGCTGGGTGTTACCAATTGGTGGTGTGATGGCGGTAAAATGATGCTGGTAACATCACATAACCCTTTGCATAATTTCTTTTTAACTTGAATAACTTGATGGCTTCTGTCTGTAATGCCTCAGATGGTAAGGTGGTGAGTGGTGATGGTATGGCTTCCTTGCTGTGGCACAGAGCTGGGTGTCTCCACACCTGTGTGCCTAAACAGTGCAAGAAAATCATATTAGTTTAATAAATTAGTTTCCAAAATACAAAGTAGGAAACCATTAAGTGACACTTTTTTCTTAATCACCAGATATTTTTATTGTGCACAGAAAAGATGTGATGTGCAGTTTTTTGATATACAGCTACCATACTGGTCTCCATGGGAGCATGAAGATCCAGTGTACAGTAGTCACTGGTGGCTGGGCTGGTTGTTATGCCACAGACCAACTTTATATGGGTTCCACCTAGTGACCTTGGAGTTTGCCTCCACTGTATTTCTAAAAGGCACCGATTTCTTTGGCTTCCATGCACTGCCACACAAGGGGCGATTTGTATGAATCCTGGCACTGACAGGCCAGTTCTAAGTCACTTCAAGGCAGTGTAGAGTGCGCCAGAATGTATGAACCTGTTCTTCTGCAGGTCATACATACAGGTGCAGTTTGGAGCCAATACCACAAGTCTGGCTCAGGCACCACCTTTACCCTGGTCTGGGCTATTCTTCTTGCAGGTCATACACCGTTACAGAGTGTGCAGATTTAGGGAGTCCACATACCAAACAAGTCTGGCTCTGGCACCACCTTTACCCTGGTCTGGCTGTTCTTCTGCAGGTCGTACATACAGGGCAGTGTAGAGCCAATACCACAAGTCTGGCTCAGGCACCACCTTTACCCTGGACAGGCTGTTCTTCTGAAGGTCATACATACAGGGCAGTGGAGAGCCAATACTACAAGTCAGGCTCAGGCACCACATTTACCCAGGTCTGTTCTTTTGCAGGTCATACATACAGGGCAGTGTAGAGCTAATATCACAAGTCTGGCTCAGGCACCACCTTTACCCTGGTCTGGCTATTCTAACAGTTCTGTGCCTAGGTTTGGAGTCAAAGAATCATAAATGTGTCTACTTTTAAGGAAGTGGTGCGACGCCCCCAGAACGCCCCTAATCTTTGGCACATTAAAGTGTCTTTGGCGCATTACAAAGGGATTTTCGCGCTAAAGGTTGGAGTGTGCATGCTCATACATTCTTTTTGGCTCAAAGTACACCAGAAAACTGGCGCAGACTCGTTCATACAAGGTCTTTTGGGCAACTTCTGTATAGAGATATTCTCCCTCAGAAGTAATGCCTCCAGGGGAGAATATCTCTATATTGAAGTCAGAAGGAGTGTGCCATAGGCTATAAAACTCTGTTATAAGTGGCTACATGCACTCCATTCACCAGTACATGAGCCTTTATATTGGGGCACTCTCAATATGACTGCAGTTTACTTTGAACAAGGTTATTGTTTTAATTCCTTTTTCTACTCTGAGCTCTTAGCATATTTTGAAGGTAGGAAAATCCCCATGTGTACGGGGCTGCATATTATGTTGCTGCTATATAAATAATGTAACTGTATTTAAAAGAACTATTTATTGTTTCTCAATGTTTAGGTAAAGCGTAGTTCACATGATGGAAAAAATAGCACAGCATGCAGCGCTAATTTTCCGTTAAAATGACAGCAATCGGCATGAAAACCCAAAGCACCCCATTGTAGTCAATGGTGTCCATTGGACGCCGTTGGTGTCTGTCATTTAACAGACACCGTGCCACCTCTGCCATAGAGGTTCAGAACAGAACCTCCAACACTGATGTGAACCAGGCCTTAAAGAGAAGAGTGGGTGAGTTTCAATTTTAACAGTAAATTATATTACTTACATGATTCTCCATCCAGGCTTAACAGCTTGCAAACCAGCTGCTCAAACTCTGTACCCACAGTTGCTCCTGTCACTCCTGCTGCCATGGTTAAATGGTAGTGCCACGTATCCTAAAAAACACCCAGGATATTTATTGTGTCCTTTTGTTCCATGTACAGTATGTTTGATACTAGTGCTGCACTTTGGAGTCAAATCCAACCCAAATCCGAGAAAAGTTATGGGTAGGATTCGGGTTAAGGTTTTTAAGAATGTTTAGTGTTAACTTTTCTCTCCACAGCCCTTCTGGGTCCACCAGCACTGTCACTTCAACATCACCTTTACCCCAACATCAAGGACGATCCTAATGCACATAAGGCTGGAAGTCACTTTGGAACGGAAATTACATTAAAGCGACGGCACGGGTGGACCTGGAATCACCACGGAAAGATAAGTTAACCCAAAAAAAGATCTAAAAACCCTAACTCTACTTTAGGGTTACAGGAGTGATTAGGGTTAGAGTTAGGGAAAGAGTAGAAAAAAATTCAGATTCGGGAGTTTTTTTTACAAGTTTGGTCGAACCAGTTTGAACTGAACAGGGGTAGATTCCTCCAACATTATTTGATACAAATTCATGCAAAATGTATGTATATATGTATATATTTCCAGCCATTCATTTAGTTTTTCATGAAATACATCACAGAATGCCATGAATCTGTTTTTTGTTTTATCTATGTCATATCTATCTATCAAAAATAGAAAGGGCAGCACTTCTAAACACATCCAAGCCGGGTACCAGCGCTATAAGATCTAAGTCAAAGGTCCCAATATATAATAAGGAAACATCACAGCTTTTCTACTTCCAATAGTAGTTTCGCTCTTTAAATCTGTGAATTGCTCCCGATTCTGTATAGAATTACTACAGGGCTTGGTCACATGCCCTGGAACAGTTCTATTGAAATGATGAAGGAGCCTGTGCGAAGGGCATTGATTTGCTGCATAGATTTGCTCAAGGAATTTTGTGCTTGCCTTGGAGAAGTTCTATTGAAAGCGGTAGTGTACCTCTGTCATGGCTTGGACTAAGCACTGTAATACTGCATAGAACAGCACAAGGACTTCTATGTATGCAGGACTGCCATCAATAATTTTAGGGCCCCATGTAGCTGAAGCATCTGGGCCCACCACCCATTACCAGTTCCTGTCTAGCACCATATCAGTGGGTCCATTTTAAAAAATTTAATCAGGGCCCTTTACAGAAGTACTTCCAATACTGCCCTGATGACACCCCAGTGTGAGTGCCTGTGCAATTTCTCCCATGTAGCACCGGGGCTTATATTGCTTTCTATTGGAAATGTTTTTTGTCCAATCATTGTGCTGTGAGTCTGGCCTTGTGTCTCTGTTTTTATTAAATAATGAATGCCCTGGACTTGTTCTATGTAAGTGAAGGCTATCTAAGGGCCGAACCTGGGCCTTGGAAGTTTGGCCATTGGCAACAATAATGAACTGCACAAGCATGACCATCACTAGAATGCAGTGGTGGCCATAACCATGGACAACAAGCAATAAACAATGAGGAGAATCAGGACACTGTAAGAGGTAAACACAACATTTTTGAAAATGAAATACATTTAGGTATTATTTTTACTTTATTAAACATCCCATGTCCGTACGTTGAGATGGGAATACCACTTTTTTGATCAATCACCCCATAAGTAGTTAAGTATCTCTAGGATATAACTATGAGAGTGCTGCTTACTTTTTCATGTTTTGAGCCAATGAGAAGGTATGTGGGATCCTGTTCTTTAGGGTGGATAACAACGGTATAATGTGTGGATAAGAGGCTGCGTCCACTGGTTTCATAGTCCTCATCAGAGTCACAGGAGCGGTCTACCTCCTCTACTTTTGCTTCCCACAGCTTAATTTGTCCCAGAGGAAACTACATGTAAAACAAAAACAACATCATTAACACATTACACACGTGGGTCATTAGCTCCTGGAATATCCTTAAAAGGTGACTGTCGATTTAAAACACCTCTGACATAGAGGCATTCCAGAAATGGTAGTCACTGCCGAGACCCCACTAATCATTAAGACAAAGAGGCAGTGGCACTCTTCTAAATGCTGTGGCCTTTCAGCTCTCATTGGCTTTCCTTGGACAGCTCGGCTTGGCCATGGATAGTATAATGCCTTCAAGAGGAGGACCATCAATAGCATTGCATGGGAGTAGGGCTGACCCAAGTCTTTAACCCTACCCAAAACCCAACCCTAATTTAGGGTTAGACTTAGAATAAAAGTTAGGCTTGGTTCACATCTGCCTCAGATGTGCTGGATCTGTTACATGATGGACACCAACAGTGCCTAACATTGATTACAATGGCGTCATTGTGTCTGTCATTTTACCAAAAAAATAGTGCTGCATGCTGCACTATTGTTTCTGTAATTTTTGACGAGATCTGCGATGGAGGCTCCAAATGGCACCTCCAATGCAGATGTCAGCCAGGTTTTAGGGATGATTTTCCAACAAATTCCACCAAAATTTGGTTTGAACTTATGGATGACCGAGATCCAAAGCTCAACATGACTCATTGGGAAGTAGGTCTACAAATAGAGACCCTATGAAGTATAAGCTAACAAAAAAAAAAAAAAACAGCAGTGTTTGAAGAAAATGAACACTGCACATTACTCAGGTTATGAAGCTGAACTGACAAGTAGACACATGTATTGTACTGTACATTTGTCAGTGAAATATTGTCCTTCTCACTATTTGACCAACTTACCTTCTCCTCCTGACTGCGGAAATAATACAGTGTCTTTCCCACCAGCGTACAAAAAACTCTTTTGGAATAGCCATGTTTCACCTAAAAATATAATAAAACCATAATAAGCCATTCTATTTAAAATTATGCATCTTTTCTGAATTTTACATTGTATGATTACTGATTGGATGGTAGAATTGGAGCTACTGTAGCGATCAGACACAGGTCTGGCTCAAGGCCTCCCTGGAACAATTGGATTTTGCTCTAGGCCTCCCTGGCAAACATTGGATTTTGCTCTAGGCCTCCCTGGCAAACATTGGATTTTGCTCTAGGTCTCTCTAGCAAACATTGGATTTTGCTAGGGGGAGTCATGATACTGCTGTATGGGCACATTATGATCTTACATACTCCTTATTTATGTACTCAGAGGTTTGACTGTAAGCTCCCAGGCAACAATGTAAAATGTGTAACAGGTTTTCCGCCTATCATTTGTCAATATTATACATATCATATTCTTATGGAGTAGTTGGGCCTCTCAGGCCCCAGGGTCCAGGTAAATCTGCTACCTCTACATTTCCTATAACTCTCCCCCCCACCCCATGGACCTCACCTTTGTTAGCAGCCCCTTGACTGTTGGCTTAACATCAGGCTGTGTGAAGAGAACACTGGCTGCCTGGACTCGGAGGACGTTCTGCAGGACTCTTACCCACTCATCCAGGATATTAGGAGAATCTGCTGTCAGGTAATATGTCCGCTTCTCCGTCACCAACTCTTCAAGGAAGGTTTATTAAACATATTGTTTGGTTATGAATATTTTTGCTTTTTAGGCTATAAAATCTACTGCAATCTTAAAGAAAATAAAGATGTAAAAAATTAGGTAACAATCCTTTTAACATGTACCTGTTATGAAACCGATGCCCTTTAGCTACAGGGACTGGTATAAGATGTCTATAAAGTGTTTAGCTTTAGGTATTGTATCTCAAAAAGGGATATTCCCATCTTATAAACTGATAGCATAGCTCTAGGATAGGACGTCACTTTATGATTTTAGGAGTGCAACCTCGCCACTGATCCTCAGAAGGACAGGGACGCAGTTGGGCTGTACTTTGCAGATATACATCAGGGAACCTTGAAAAAGATATACCTATGTGTACTGTAGTGGAGCCGTAGGAGTCCATACAGCACATGTAGACTCTTTTGGACTAAATTTTCTCTATTTCACATTAAGGCATAAAAGTATGGTAGACAGAAGAGACTACGTTTGCTCTTTAGTATATTATAGCGTGTCGCATTATACGTCGGGATACCTTTTTTGAAATTCAGAACATAGCACATCTGGGTGGTCATTATACAGAGAGAATGCAGAAGGGCATGTATAACTAAATAAGTGGGGGTCCTAAGACCGCTCCTCTGATCGTAAAAAGATATGATATATTCTAGGGATATGCCATCAACTGAAAGAAGGAACTGAAACCATGGTTGTAGAACCAATAACCTACAGAACGGTGCCGCATGTGGATGTAGAGTGATGGAGCAAAGTCAAACAACCTTTGCTTAAAGGGGTGTTCCCGGACTGATTAATGCTTGTTCTTTCATCAGGGTATGAGTAAAAATTGAAGATAAGACTCATACTTACCTCCCGGACGCTCCCATTCATTCCCGGCTGTTGGTGCACTCATCCAGGAAGTAAGGCGTGAACGTCCATCGGTCACGTGACAGCTCCAGGCAGTTACA
This sequence comes from Phyllomedusa bahiana, assembly GCA_025379985.1. Lineage (NCBI taxonomy): Eukaryota > Metazoa > Chordata > Amphibia > Anura > Hylidae > Phyllomedusa > Phyllomedusa bahiana. Next base: position 25,345 of record JAODAL010025095.1, read on the forward strand.
GGCCACAACATCACTCGTCGTGTCCCTTTGGGCCTGTAATTGGCTGCAGCGGTCACATGAACGCCAATCTGCACTGTTTCATCCCGGGATGGGTGCACCGGCAGCTGGGAGTGAACGGGAGCATCCGGGAGGTAAGTATGAGTCTTATCTTCTATTTTTACTCATACTCCGATGAAAGAACAAACATTAGTCAGTCCCAGAACACCTATTTAAAGGGGTTTTCCAAGACTTTTAAAAACCTCTCTACTATCTCCCACTGTGCAAAAATAGAAAATTAACCCATACTTACCCCTCTCATCACTACCCCTCCACCGTTGCCAGAGCTCTGTGTCCCCCATCACCATCCCTCACTGATGACGTCTTGTTCATGGATCGGATGATGCTATAACCAATCTCTGGCCTCAGCAATCACGTCTGTATGGACAGAGGTCAGTGATTGGTGGCAGCATCATGTAATCTATGAACGTGGTGTCATCAATAAGGGACCAGGGGTTGTGATGGGAAAAGTAAGTATGGGTGATTTTTCTATTTAAGCACCGTGGGAAGTGGCAGGGAGGCTTTCAGAAGTCTGGGAAAACCCCTTTAAAGGGGTTATCCAATCAGAGACAACTGACTGCCCTGATCCAAGTCCCGGCACCCCTGGGACCCACCTAGCTGATTTTGCATGGAGAAGCCATGGCCAGCCATTTCCCCTGCAGGAGAAATGTATTATTAAGTGGCTGCTATTCAGATGAATGGTTGTCTATGTAATTGAAGACTAGTGTTGAGCGATTATTATCGACAAAGTTGAAATCGGCACAGTTTTTATGTTGATCGAAATTTTTAGACCATGCGATAATTTAGGTTAAAATCTGTGCATCATCTATTAATATTGCGCCATTTTCGGCGCGTCCTGTCATTTTGGCGGCCAGCAAATCAGCTTACAGAATAGAGCAGAGTGAGATGTGTGTGCGACGTCATGACTGGGATGTGTATGGTTGCGATAGGCTGGAAAAATCACATGACCTCGTTTTACATAGAACAGCCCTTCCTGTTCATGACAGTGTCTCTCAGCGTCTCATAGCAGTAGGACGTGCGCTCTGCCTGTGTCCAAACAGCTCAGCGAAATTATTCTATTTCTTCACAGAGAAACTCTATTGTTAGCTGTGATCCTTACAACTTAGTTAGCCCAAATTTGGGAGATTGGGAAGATTTTATTATTAGGTAGAGAATTTTAAAGGAGCATCTACTGCTGTAAAGTCACGGGGGGGGGGGGGGGAGGCCCGGGCGAACACAGACAAGCTCTATAAAGAAAACTGGATAAAGTTCACCAAGACTTAGTGTAGACATTGCACTGCAATAGCTTTATTATTAACAGTTTTCTACTGAAATATTTCCTGGATTTTGGGCAGCCTGAACTTAAAATTAGGATCCACATCTTTTCTAGTAACTGCAGGTCCTTTGTTAGGTGCAAAACTCCACTTTTATTATCAGTATACATTTCAGATAGGTGTTTTTTTTTTCAATTTTGCCCATTCCAGTTTTTGTTGATATAGCCACCTTGCAGTTAAATTAAATCCAGCAATTTTGTAGTCAGCACGGGTTGATAGGTGCCAAAAAAATACCTTTTATTATCCGAATACATTTCAGATACGTGTTTTTTCACTTTGGCGCAGTACAGCTTTGTTCATTGAGGCACCTTGCACTTAAATGTGAATACAGCAATTTTGTAGTCACCACAGGTGAATTGAAAGGTGCCAAAAATACCTTTTGTTATCCGAATACATTTCAGATACGTGTTTTTTCACTTTGGCGCAGGCCAGCTTTGTTGATAGATCTACTTTGCAGTTAAATTTGAATACAGCAATTTTGTAGTCACCACAGGTGAATTGATAGGTGCCAAAAAATACCTTTTATTATCCGAATACATAACAGATACGTGTTTTTTCACTTTGGCGCACTACAGCTTTGTTCATTGAGGCACCTTGCACTTAAATGTGAATACAGCAATTTTGTAGTCACCACAGGTGAATTGAAAGGTGCCAAAAATACCTTTTTTATCCGAATACATTTCAGATACGTGTTTTTTTCACTTTGGCGCAGGCCAGCTTTGTTGATAGATCTACTTTGCAGTTAAATGTGAATACAGCAATTTTGTTTTGATTTGGGGATTTGAGAATAGCTGTGATTTGCCGTCTTTTAAAAAGGGAGACTTTCCAAAAACTCTTCCATACCTTCTAAAAATTTTTATATTTTTGAACATGGAGCGAAATTCAGGTGGTAAGCAAGCAAAGAGGGTGGTAGGACATGGAGGTAGAGGTACGAAGAAGGTGTCCCTTCCAGTGCTGGCGACAACACGCATGCCAGCGGATCGTCAGTTCCCAGGACCGTCGGGCCTGTCTCGCTGGGTCAGGGCCCTGTGAAATTCAGTAACCAACAGCGTCGCCAATCTTTCCTTCAGTGGTTAATGCAACCTGCATCCAGCACAATTGTCATGTTTTGAATTTTTGGGGGCATTTTGCTGTGAAATGCAGCTAGACTACAGGTCCTATTGTAAAAATGTGGTTTCTAACAGACATTTGTTCTTCACAATTGTCAAGAGTGGCTCAAGGGTGATCGTGCTGCCGAAACAGGAATAGTAGGACACTGTTAATGGACACATGATTGTTTTTGCAAGATCTTTAACATAGCTATCAATCCCTTTTATTTAGACAACTATTTAATACAATTAAAAAAAGAGAAACAATGACATGGTGGGATTCCATCCTATTTTAAAAATGTGTTTTCTAGAATTAAACTACTAAAAAACTTGCATGTACAAAATAGCTGGTAAATAAATTCCTCTGAATTGTACAAGGGAGGTACAGGAAAACTTGACCAGATGTAGGTTATTCAGAGGTCATGGAGTATGGAGCAAGGACAGAGAACAAAGTACAGAGACAATTCCTTCAAGCACGTTGAGTAAAATTAGAAAAAGAATGCCAAGAAAAAGGGCACCTGGGTGGAACAGGAGCGGTAACCACCAGTATTTCCAAGTGAAGCTCAATTGGTCCGCACTCATACGGAGGGGCAAGCGCTACCAGAACAGGGCAGTATATATCCAGTGAAACTAAAAATGGTGGTTGAAAGACTCCTTTTTCCGGCACTTTTTAATTTTGGGGGTCATGCAGGTTTGGGGCTCATGCTGTGGCCCAGGACAGGTATAGTCAATGTCCAGTGAAACTAAAATGGTGGTTGAAAGACTCCTTTTTTCCCGGGACTTTTAAATCTGTGGGTCATGCAGGTTTGGGGCTCTGCTGTGGGCCCCGGACAGGATAGTCTAAGTCCAGTTCAAATAAAATGATGGTTCAAATTTATACTGCCTTTGGCACTTTTTAAGTTGTGGGTCATGCAGGTTTAAGGGTCATGCTGTGGTGCAAGACAAGGATAGTGAATGGTCTGTGAGTTTTTTTCTGTGGCTTTTATAACCTAAGTGTGTTGCCTAATATGTAGCACGTATCCATTTGACTGTTGTGGATGTTAATCCAGCTTCTCCAGCCCTGTTTGGGTGTAAGAATGAAAAGGTGTTGTTGCTCTCCCGTAGACTTTAATGGTCTATCATCGACCATCGAATATCTTGTCGATGATGGTCGACTATCGACCATCGACCGATGTCGATAGCCAACGTAATCGCTCAACACTATTGAAGACACATTGAATTCCACAGAACAGGTGATTCTTGCATAGCTTGTATATTCATTCTGGGGGGAATCCCTCAATGATGTCCCCATGCCCTCATAGGACATCTGGAAAGGTACTGCCTTTATTAGAGAACTGCTTTATTTAAATGTTTCCTATAAAAAAAAAAGATTCTACTTGATGTTGTAGACCTCAAACAACAGAGCATCCAAAGGTGACAAAGTACGGTGACCATCTAAATGATAGCTGTGTGATATAGTCATCACATGACATACTCTGCCTGATGGGAATTCCTGCCACAGGGAGATTAGAGAGCTATCCAAATGTATTCATTATCCAAGATTATTACATTACCTGCACGGTCTGCTTCCCGTCACCTCTCACTATGTGACTGGAGGAATTTAATTCTATTTGACCCTGGGGCTTTCGTATTACATCACTCTGTGGGAAAAAGTGCAATTATCTCAGAGCTAGATTTACAAGATGAAAACCACTTTTCAGGAAAAGTGCAAAGGAGTTTACTTCACTTTACCACAACCTAGCCTGCCCCATATTATCTACAGTCATACCAAAGAGGATCAGTCACCGGCTGTCATGTGTCTTAAAGGCATGTCCCCACGGCACGGGTTTTCGGACGGTTTTTCAGCCGGTTTGCGGTTTTGCAGACCGCCTGACAAACTGTTCGAAAATGAGCACAATTGTGCTCTATGGAAAACCCGTGCAGCAGTCCCCACTGCACGGGTTTACCGCCCGGCGGTTTTGCCACCGGCGGTCCGGCGGCAAAACATTGAGCAAGCACCATCTCCTGTCCGGTTTTCGGACGAAATCTGTGCTTCTCAATGGGAGGGGGGAGGGCTGTTCTCCGCTCATCGCGGAGAAAAGCCATCCCCCGCGGCCGTGGGGACGGGCGCAAAAAAAGGACAAAATACCCGGGCCCGGCAAACCGGCCGGTATTTGTCCTATGCCGTGGGGATGCGCCCTAAGGGTGCAGAGTTTTTATTGTGGTTTTGTCATTTTATTCACCCCAAAAAGACACAAAAACATTTTGTCATTTTTACAAAAACACACATTAAAAACTACAGCACAAATTATGACAAAAAATGCCAAATAGGAATACAACCAGTTTTACACAAGTGTAATATCGGATTGGGATAATCTTTGACTCTTCTCTGTCCTTCAAGCCACACATCCAGGCTCTCACCTCTGCCTGCCGCCTCCACCTTTAAAATATCTCTTGAATCTGATCATTCCTTAACTTTAATACTATAAAAATGCTAGTCCATGCCATTGTCATCTCCCACCTAGACTACTACAACACCCTTCTCTGTGGCCTCCCGTTTAGCATGCTTGCTCCCCTCTAATTCATCCTCAACTCAGCTGCCTTTCTGATCCACCTCTCTCCTTGTTACTCCTCTACCTCTCCCCTCTCCCAATCCCTTCACTGGCTACTCTTTGCCCAGCGAATTCAGTTCAATCTACTAACCATGACCTACAAGGCTCTCCATAACCTTCCTCCTATGTACATCTCTGCTTATATCTTCTCACGCAATCTTTGCTCTTCACAGGACCTTTTTCTCTGCTCTCCCCTTGTCAGCTCCTCACACAACTTTCTCCAAGACTTCTCCCGTGCTCCCCCCATACTTTGGAACTCACTGCCCCAACACATCAGACTCTCCTTCACCCTCACTAGTTTCAAAAGCAACCTGAAAACTCATCACTTCTGGAGCCTACAACCTACAATAACCCAGCTGCCACCACACCACCTCACAAACATGGCTGTCCCTCAACTTCTGTCTCTTTCTTCCTCTCTTGTAGATTATAAGCCTTTACGGGCAGTGGCCTCTCTCCCCGATGTTAATTTATAAGTGTATTATGTAAGTGAACCCCCTCTCAATGTTCAGTGCCCTGGAATTAATGACGCTTTAAAACAAATAATAATAACATAGGCACATGCCTGCATCCATACTATTTCCTAACCCCAAACCTAATGCAGACCTCTCAAGTTTCCCTCTTTTTGATGGATAGTCCTTATTTTTGACCCAAATCCTCTCCCTTTTTACTCTTTAAAAGTTCAATTAATAAACTTACAATCTAAAAAGAATTTCTCTGATTCCTAAATGTATATTAGGCTACAATTTTTTAGCATGTTTAATAATTTGTTGCATTTTGGACCATAAAAATGTACATAGATGATTTTATGCTAATGTGTAGATGAAAACGGTATAGATAAAAATGAAAAAAAAAATATCTTTCTCTCAGTGAACCACAAGTGTCCCTCTTTAACCATCTAAAAAGTCGGGCGGTATGGTCTCATGACCAGAACTATCAGCTTCATAAAGATCTATTCAATGAACGTGCAATTGCTTGTTTTTAGATCCATAATCATTGTCATTAAGTGCATTATATTCACTATTTTACTCTAAAATGATGTTTAATAAAGCTTTCATGAACTTCATTTATATTTTAATGGACTAAAGACATTGACGACTTTTCCTATCCAACCAGAATGAGCCGCAACAACCTCTATTATGAACGGAGAGGAGATTGGAACTCTCCCTATCGACATGCCATAAATGTCTATGGGGGAAATACCACTTTAAAAAAAATTCTAAATATGTGAAATAGTCTGCTGACTTGTCACTTACTGGAGATTTGTAGTACAGCAGTTCGCCACCTTTAAGTACAAACCATCTTCTCTTCCATGTTTTTAATTTTCCTCCCATTTTTAACAAGTATCCAGACTTCTCCAGGAGCTCCTAAAATGCACAAGTCATAAAACTGAATATTACTGTTACACCAGGAAATATAATCCACTTCTGCAATGTACTGCTGATTACTGTAACTCCTATTGAACTTAAATGGAGAGAGGACTGAACATGCTCAGCCATCTAGTCATTAAAGGGGTTGTCTCATTCCATTGATTCATCTTACCTCAGTCCTGTTTTTGCAGTTTCATTTGACTTCAGGGGTGTGTTTACTGGCTTCCACTAGACTAGAGTAGAAGCCAGGTCTGTAGCTATAGCAACCAGTGCTGGCAGCCTATCAGGAGAGACTGAATAGGTCTGTAGCTATAGCGACCTGATGAGCTGATGCCGCCCATACAAGAGGGGATATCTAGGAATAGGTAGGACACTGTTAATGGACACATATTACAAAGTGACTTGTTTCTGCAACATCTTTAAAATAAAAAGCAATCCTTGTAGTGAGACAACCCCTTTAAATCTCTGCCTGCATGTGGCAGCTGGCAGCTATCTCAAGTGGTGGAATGGGAGGGTTTTTGTACTCTCCTCCCTCCCCCATTCTCCCAAAAGTCGGAGGCTCTAGATTTGGGACCTGGACCTCCACTTAGCAGATATTTCTAGTGCCATAAATGTGTAAGATAGAAAATCCCTTTTGGGTGGTTTCACACACAGCTTTTTTTTTTGATAAACACTACTGCAGTTTTTTGAGCCAAAGGTGAATCCATCATTTAGGAAAAGTATGGGTTCCCCCTTTAAAATTCACATTCCTTTCTAAGTCACTCGAAAAATTGCAGTATTTTTACAAAAAAAGCTTGGCTTTATTTGGAAAGCTCATAGAAATGAATGGGGAGAACTGTGCCAGTGCAGTCATCTCCCCATTCTCCGCTTACAGCTTGTATTTCACTATGAGCCGACTGCAGACCCAAAAAGGAGCAACCAATTTTAACCACCTTCAGAGATTTTTTTTTCCAGGCATACTCTCCTGCCGTGACTCATGGGCAAGTATGTGACATCATGGAATACTAGCCTTAAGGATACCAAGTCTTGAAATGTTTGAGAATAGTTATGTAGGGTAAGTGATCATTCAAAGCCAACATTTTATAAGAATAAAAACTAGTTAAAAATTTAAGCTCTTAAAGATGGAAAAGCTAAGCAGCTGGGACATTAGAAGAAGAATATGAAATTGGAAAACATATGAGGCACCACGCCAATTGATTTAGGAAGCCACAGCTGAATATCTTTGGAAGTGCACGAACGCTGCAGGCTAGCAGCACGGAAACATCTTGAAATATTAAATGAAGGTCCAGCTCTTTATTAAAATTGCAACATTTATTGTAGATCCATTAAAAGTTGGTATACAAAGTCCATAAGATTACTAAGCATCTACGTGTTTTTACACAAGCAAGTGTCCTTTATCCCAGCAAGTGATAAATGACACTGGATTGTCTGAAAAGCGTAAGCGCTTTTCCATAGTAATCTTATGCACTTTGTATACTGATTTTTAATGGATCTATAGTAAATATTGCAATTTTAATGAAGAAATGGATCTTAATTTAATATTTTAAGGTTAAAAGAAGAATTCTTGATAAGTATTATAGAGATATTCTGGTTGTAATGAATACAGACCCGTGCAAAGGTTTTTAGCAGGTGTGAGAAAAATGTTGCAAAATAAAAATGCTATAAAAATAGATAATTTACTATTTTATTTTTATACAAAGTGAAGGAACAAAAGCAAAATCTCAAATCAAATTTGATGTGACCACGCTTTGCATTTACAGTTCTTCTAGGTAATTGCATATAGTTTGTTAAGGAACTCGGCAGGGAGGTTGTTCCAAACATCTTAGAGAAGTAATCTCAAATCTTTTGTGGATGTAGCTGCTCAGATCCTTCTGTCTCTTCATGTAATCCCAGACAGACTTGATGATGAGACCAAGGCTCTGTGAGACCATATCACCTCTTCAAAGGCAAAGGGTGCTCACACCAAATACTGATTTAACATTTTCTTAATCGATATAAATAAACTATTAACACTTCTATATATGAAAGCATTCTTACTTTGCAGCATTTTTCCCACACCTGATGAAAACCTTTGCACAGGTCTGTATTTGTTCAAACCAGAATATCTCTTTAATACTTTTTAAGAATTCTTCTTTTAATCTTGAAATATTAAATGAAGGTCCAGCTCTTTATTAAAATTGCAATGTTTATTGTAGATCCATTAAAAGTCGGTATACAAAGTCCATAAGATTACTAAGCACCTACGTGTTTTTACACAAGCAAGTGTCCTTTATCCCAGCAAGTGATAAATGACACTGGATTGTCTGAAAAGCGTAATCGCTTTTTCATAGTAATCTTATGGACTTTGTATACTGATTTTTAATGGATCTATAGTAAATATTGCAATTTTAATGAAGAACTGAATCTTCATTTAATATTTCAAGGTTAAAAGAAGAATTCTTGATAAGTATTATAGAGATATTCTGGTTGTAATGAATACAGACCTGTGCAAAGGTTTTCAGCAGGTGTTAAAAAATGCTGCAAAATAAAAATGCTATAAAAATAGGAGTGTTAATTTATTTTTATTTTTTTTTTATTTTTTTTAATTTAAACTTTTATTAACATATCTTTTTCTATAAACAATAAAATTCACACGAAAAGAAAATAATCAAATGAGGTAGGCATGAACAAGTTACAACAACAGTTGATTGAATATTACTAGGTAACATTTGTTAGAAAACCAGAGATTGAAGAAAACAACAGGGAAAGTCAAGAACGCTCCCCTCAAGAGACCTAAGTGCTGCTGTCCTAGGGTGCCAATGTCGGGGAGGAACGTCCAGATCATGCTCGGGATGGCTCCCTCCAAAAAGCCAAGTAAGGCTAGCTAATCTCGAGCTACATGAGCCGAGTCATATGTGTCAATAAGGCACCCAAAAGTGAGGTACCAGCAATGGGGGATGAGATACCATAGGACTCGGGAGAGAGGTCTAACTAAATTTATAACTAACAAGGGGAGAGAGGAAGAGAAAGAAAGCGAGAAAAGAAAAAAAAAAAAGGGGGGGGGGACGGGGAGGGAAAGGGTATAATAAAGTGGATCGTGCGGATCCCGGGTCGCAGGGCATCCCCATAGGCCAAGCTGAGAGGAACCGAAGAGGAAATCCGGCTGGACCCATCAACGATGCCCTCCCTCCACAGGTCCCCCCATTTTAAGGCTCAGGTCCCAGAAGAGATTTGAATTAAGAGGAGTCCATGTAGAGTACCCACGGACACCAGGTCGAGATCAGTTTCTGTGTGGCATCAGGGCTCTGTGCTATCAGTTCCTGCATGCAATGGGTCGAGGCTACCTCCTCAGCCCATTCCGTTAGGGAAGGAGGGATGGTTTGCTTCCATCTACGGGGGATAACTGTTTTTGCTGCCTGAAGAAGATGTCTGACCAAAGACCGTTTATATGCCCCTGGTGTAGATGGGAGCATATATAGTAGGGTAGCCTCAGGGGTATTGGGGATGGAAAGCCCTGTGCATTCAAGAATAGCCTGCAGTACCTTTTCCCAGAAACCTTGCAAGACATCACAGCCCCACCAGACATGAGACATTGTCCCTACTTCTTTGTTGCATCTCCAACAAGCATCTGGAGTTGCAGGAAACCACTTGTGTAGGAGAGCAGGGACGCTATACCATCAAGACAAAACCTTGTAACTCGTCTCTTGAGCCTTACAAGCAATAACCACCTTATATGTAAGAATGAAGCTTTTCTGCCATTGGGCTTCTGTAAACGTTTTTTGGAGTTCTACCTCCCAAGCTTTGCAGAAGGAAGTAAGAGGCTTGTCAGTAGGAGAAAGGAGCAATTGCTAGCGTGAGGACATAAGATGCCTAGGCATGGAATGCTGGGTCCAAAGTTTCTCGAAGGGGGTCAAGGCCTTAGTGAGGTCTATTGTTTTAGATATAGAGGAAAAGAAGTGGTGCAATTGCATGTATTCATAACTATTCTTAGGAGCAGGAGGGTCAGTTAGAAGATCAGTCAAAGGACGCAGGACTCCCCTAACTTGAATATCCCTAGCCAGTAACGGAGAAGTCTTCGTCCGGCCTAGAAAGGAAGTGCCGGGCCACCCAGGAGGGAACAGAGGGTTATCTGTCACAGGGAATAGTGGTCCTCCAAGGTCTAAGAGCGTCTCAGAGGGTTTGGACTTCCTAATGGTCATGGTGTGAAGGGTGGTGAATGATAATTTCCGAAAGTCTAGGAGTGTGGAGTCGAACGTCCAGGGGAGTGAGGCCAGGGAACAGGGATACAAATCGCGTGCTATCTGAACCATTAATTTATTTTTATACAAAGTAAATGAACAAAAGTGAAATCTCAAATCAAATTTGATGTGACCACCAGGGGTGTAGCTAAAGGGGGTGCAGAGGTAGCAGTCGCTACCAGGCCCTGCAGCCTGAGGGGACCCAAAAGCCCTCCTGCCACATAGGGAGAGACCAGTATTGTAAGTGGCACATGGTAGATGGGGGGCCCATTTCACTGTTTGCACTAGGGCCCAGGACCTTCAAGCTACGCCTCTGGTGACCACGCTTTGCATTTGCAGTTCTTCTAGGTAATTGTATACAATTTGTTAAGGAACTCGGCAGGGAGGTTATTCCAAACATCTTGGAGAAGTAGTCCACATCTTTTGTGTATGTAGCTGCTCAGATCCTTCTGTCTCTTCATGTAATCCCAGACAGACTTGATGATGAGACCAAGGCTCTGTGAGACCATATCACCTCTTCAAAGGCAAAGGGTGCTCACACCAAATACTGATTTAGCATTTTCTTAATCGATATAAATAAACTATTAACACTTCTATATATGAAAGCATTTTTACTTTGCACACTGATGAAAACCTTTGCACAGGTCTGTATTTGTTCAAACCAGAATATCTCTTTAATACTTATCAAGAATTCATCTTTTCACCTTGAAAAATTAAATGAAGGTCCCGCTATTCTTTAAAACTGCATTATGTATTATAGATCAATTAAACATCAGTATACAAATTCCATAAGATTACTATGAAAAAGCGCTTACGCTTTTCAGACAATCCAGTGTCCTTGATTACTTGCTGTGATAAAGGACACTTGAATGCTTAGTAATCTTATGGACTTTGTATATTGACTTTTAATGGAGCTACAATACATATTGCAGTTTTAATAGAGAGCTGGACCTCCATTTGCACAGTACAGTATTTGTTGTTTTTGTACAATACTGTAAATGCTCCTTTTTATACAATGAAAAGTTTAGCAATTTTTCTATATTCTTTATATGTCAGTTCCTTATAGTTTAAATATCTCTGCTTGCCTTCATTTAGTAAAACCCTTCATTGATTATGTTTAGTGGGTAAACTCTGTCCGGGTCATTGGACGGACACACATGTGCATGGCTCATTACATTTATGATATGGTTACAAGGCTGGATTCACACATTACAGTCCTACACCTGGAGTCCATCACATGACCAGGGACAGATTTTTGGGACAAAACAATGATTTTGAGCTATATCTAGAAGTGGAAAAAAATACTATTCTTTCATATGTTGCTATTAATACCCTATAAATCTCGTCCACATGATTTTATACTATTGAATTTTGCAGACATCTTCTAACACCCCATAAAGCTCTTGTTGGCTTCATTCAGCCACATTCCAGAAACCTGTAGAGGTTTGCACACATTTGATGCCAGATTATTGGAATTTTATTATAAGGGGCAGTGTATGTTGGAACAGAAGCTTGGGCAGTCTCCAGTTTACCTTTATGACTCTAAACCCCATGCTGCGATATTGTACAGCCCTGCAGACCACAGAGGGCAGCACGTAGCCGAGTATAAAGAAGACAAGATAATCCGATAACAGCAAACAGATGACTCCTCGGGCCATTCAAGTTCAATATTTCTCTTGGGAACCTGACAGTATGTTCTAGATATGATAAGTGATATGAAATATGTGAATACATTGATATAGCCTTGTGTTATGATTTATGTGTCTGCTTATCAGAAAAACAGGTCTGTTCACCCTTCTCCACCCTACATGTGTGACAATGCTTCTGTTCATACGGCTTATTCACGGCGTAATTGCGGGGTGGATTTCGCCCGCAATTACGCCATGTGCACGGCAGCGGGGCTGCGCAGGGGGGGGGGGGCAGCTCACCTGCCCCATAGACATTCATTATCCACAGCGCGTATACCACCGTGAATAATTGACATGTCATTTCTCTCCCCGCTCGCCGTATTTCGCGAGCGGGGAGAGGAGACGGAATCCATAGTTCTCTATGAGAACTGTGCATTACCACTGCATTAAGGCGCGAATTACGGGCTGAAATCCGTCCCAAAATAAGCCGTGTGAACATAGCCTAATAGTGTTAACTCATTCCTGATTTATAGCTACTAATCAGGTAATGATGGAATCCCTAAAACCCGACCTACTATCATTTCTTACCACTACACAGAAAGAATAATAAATAATTCATATAATGAAAGGCTAGCAAAGCCACATTTCTTCCACTATTGGAACATTCGGGGAGGGCTTCCCCAAATATGGCTTATGTCAAAGCCAGCATATAGCATTGTATAACGCTACCATTAATTTATGTATTGAGGTGTATTTAGTCAGTAATTATTGGTATTCTGATCCATAGTCTAGAGAGAGAACCTAATGCTGAAGGTTTCTTCCACTATTGGAACATTCGGGGAGAGCTGCCCGAAATAGGGCTTATGCCAAAACCAGCATATAGCATTGTATAGCAGTACCATTAGTTTATGTATTGACATGTATTTGGTCAGTTATTATTGGTATTCTGATCCATAGTCTAGAGAGAGAACCTAATGCTGAAGGTTTTATAGGTCACCAGTCACCAGGTCTTTCCCCAACCCATAGCATTTAGCCACATTACCACTGCAGTTGGTATGTTATATGGTGCCAATCTTCGGGCACTTTGAGCCTGCTATAGGAACAGAGGGAAGACGGGCAGGAACTAGCCTACTTGGACTTCCAAGGTTCAGATATGACTGAATGGATGAAAGACGAAGATCTTGATATTATTTCTGGAGAAGGTTCGTTGATCCAGAGATTTTTACAGATTTCCAGATTTGGATTCAGGAAAGAATTTTTTCCTCTAAAATGAGGACAATTGTCTTCTACCTCATGTTTGTTTGGCTTCCTCTGGATCAGGGGTCTGCAACGTCGGCTCCCCAGCTGTTGGGAAACTACATCTCCCGTCATGCCCACTGATATAGATTATATAGATGCATGATGGGAGTTGTAGTCTCCCAACAGCTGAAGAGCTGACGTTGCAGACCCTTGCTCTGGATCAACGCTGCAGGATAATAAGTTAAACCGGATGAATGGATGCCTTATTTTTAGTTTTTTAAACTATGTAACTAATTCAGCATGATATGGTAGCACTATATAGCACTACTGCTTGGGCACTGTACAGTTTATTATATTTGAAGTGTATGAGGTAGCTGCAGTGTATAGAATTAGGATTTAGGGTTAGAGACTCTTTGAATGTATTAATAGGCCAGCATATGATACTGTTATTTTAGCGCCATACACATTTTTATACTGTACAACGTATGGAAAATGGGAGTAAATACCAGGAGGTACTTTACAGAGCCACTTAGTATGGAGGGCTGAACCTTTATCTCATGGCTAAACAATGCTGCATAATTAGCCGTATCTGATAACCAGGACTTAGCAAATATAGCAATGATACCGTTAAAGGGGTTGTCTCGCTTCAAGGATTGCTTTTTATGTTAAAGATTTTGCATAAGCAAGTCACTTTGCAATATGTATCCATTACCAGTGTCCTACCTATTACTAGATATCACCTCTTGTATGGGCTGCATCAGCTCCTCAGGTCGCTATAGCTACAGACCTGTTTGATCTCTCATGATAGGCTGCCAGCACTGGTTGCTATAGCTACAGACCTGGCTTCTACTGCAGCCTTGTGGAAGCCAGTGACCACGCCCCTGAATTCAAAATTAAACCAAGAAAACAGAACTGAGGTGAGATGAATGAGTGTAATGAGACAACCCCTTTAAGGGCTTACCAGACAAAAATGATTTTTGCAAATGTTCAAGTTTGCAATTTTTTTTTTTATGAAAAAGGTAATACTGTTATAAAGTTTTCAATACTATATTATTGAACATCACATGCATTTTTTCTAGCTTACACAGTGCCGCACTACTTTTTGCTGTAAACAGATATAGCAGGGTTTAGCTTGACCATGATATCATAGCTTTTCATGTTATCTGCTCTTATCTGTGATCAAAGGCCATTGAAAGTCAATAAAGAGGAATGGCATAACATTCTGTGCTGTGATGTCATGTTGCATTATCTGTCAAGTGAGGTTTTGCTACATCTGTATACTACAAATTTAATAAGAAAGCTCAGTGGAAACACCTTTTGGAGCTGTAATGGTGGCCATATTGTCTGTCACACAACTTGTCACACAGCTTAAAAGCTATGGACACTTTTGACATGGAAACTGTCATTTTTACATATGTTAGTAAAGAAAAGTTGCACTAAGTACTTTTCTTTTCTTCATTCATTTTCAGGGCCCCTAATATTTAGTTTGCAGTTTGCTCCTAGTTTTAGATTTTCTTATGTGAGTGTGTTCGCCTAGTAATACATGCTTAATGTGAGCCCTTTGGGGGACATATATGAATGGGGCTGTGCCCTGTTTAGGCGTACTGTGAGCCAAAAAACTGTTGTAGCCCTGTCTGACAGATGTATGAATAGTCATACGCCAAAACTTGCCGCAGTTTGCATAAGACACAACACTTTTAAATGCGCCAAGAATGCGCCAAAGTTTGCTGCGAAACTGCCATACAAATCCATACCCTGGCTGAGACAAAGTTTGACGCATAACACTCTATGTGCAAAAGTGTTTGGTGCATAACACTCTAGGGGCCACATGTATGAAAACTCTCTAGGTCTAAAACTCACTTTGTTGCCCACAGCAACCAATCAGAGCGCCCCTTTCATTTCATATAGTACTCTGGAAAAATGAAAGGGGCGCTCTGATCGGTTGCTATGGGCAACAAAGTGAATTTTTATACATGTGGCCCTTGGTGTCAATGTTTGACGCATAACACTCTTTGATACATACTGTCGTATACTACACTCCTCTATATCGATTTAGGCGTGTCAGCGCCAATTTTCATACATGTCATGCTTTGTGTTTAGAAGTCTAGGGTTTGCCATTAGTGCTCTGCTTTCTCTCTACACTTGTACACAACCAAACTGATTTTTTTCTCTGCAAACTCTCCTGTGTGTGCAACCTCCTTGGCTCTATTCTTTAGGCTATGATTTTCCCTGTACAACCTGTTACTCTCTAATACAGAGAGAAGGGAGAGAGAGAGAGTAGAGAGACATCAGAAGCAGGAACAGTACTTTGTCAGATTTAGCAGCACCAGCAGCTAGGTAAAGGGTCTGTACAAAGTCTGTAACAGCAAAATGGTAGGAAATTTCTAATACAGACTAGTTAAGAAGTTACTTGATTTAGAATTTAGGAAGCAACTGAAAAATAAAAAAGTGCAAAGTGTCCATATTCCTTAAACAGTCCTTTAGAAAGTTGAATACAATGATAATCCTGTATTATCCCAATATGACTTCAATGATCTTAATCATTCATGACATGTGTTGGAAAATACACTGATTAAAAGCAGTACATCAGCTTTAGGGCCCATGTGGCTTACATTTCTGCCATTGTCACTTGATGATGAACAGGTTTTTGGAAGCTTCTGTTCTGGTTCTGAGAATTCACTGTCAATGGAATAAGCATCAGGAGGGATGGCATAGTCGCTGTCTGATGTCATGGAGGAAAAGGAGATGCCTGCAAATAGAAGATGTTCATATTATTCATGCATTTAGTCCAAGTGAACAAAACTCACTAGAGCGGTGTTTCTCAAACTGTGAGGAGGTGATGATATTATATATACAGGTGCCCCAATCTATGGTTTTGAAACTTAAATAACTAATTTTTTTGGTTTATGTTAATGTCCTGCTTGCTCATGAGACACATTTTAAGAAGGATTAATGGGGTTCTCTGCTTTTGGACAATCTCTGTCTGTGAGAAGGGTGCCTGGATAATAAGCTAATTACACAGTGCCACATTGTTAACCTGTAAGGGCTTGCTGATTGGGCTATGGATGGAGCTGTGTGCCACATGATTCCCACCACACAGTTGGACTTTGCAGTACAGCGCAGTGTGGCAAGAACAGGCAGTGATAATATTGGTAGTGGTGAACCTACTTATGTAAGTGTAAAGTGAGAAGCAGGCAAAAACCTCAGTGACAAGAGCAGAGACTGAACCACCAGTCTATAACCCCAGTAGCCAAGCCTTGTGCCCCTATGTGAGAACCATTGTGATTTCTGAACTGTGTATTTATGTAGTTTTGAAACCGCTATGCGTAAGTGCCTCCTTGTGAGCAGGGCTGAGAGTTTATAACTGCAAATGAACTTTCAGTGTCACTACAGCACCATCTCTATCGAGGTCACCACCAAAACATCTTCCTACTAAGTAAAGCACATTGCTGTGCCCCAAGTATCAACTTTACTGGTGGACCCCAAGAATCAACTCCACTGGTGGACCCAAAGAAACAACTACACTGGTGGGCCCCAAGAATCAATTCCACTGGTGAGCCCCAAATATCAACTCCACTGGTGAGCCCCAAATATCAACTCCACTGATGGTCCCCAAGTATCAATTCTACTGGTAGGCCCCAAGAATCAACTCCACTGGTGGGCCCCAAGAATCAACTCCACTGGTGGGCCCCAAGAATCAATTCCACTGGTGAGCCCCAAGAATCAACCACTGATGCCCCAAGAATCAACTCCACTGATGGCCCCAAGAATCAACTCCACTGATTGCCCCAAGAATCAACTCCACTGATGGTCCCCAAGAATCAACTCCACTGATGGCCCCAAGAATCAACTCCACTGATTGCCCCAAGAATCAACTCCACTGATGGTCCCCAATAATTAACTCTACTGGTAGGCCCCAAGAATCAACTCCACTGATGGTCCCCAAGTATCAACTCTACTGGTAGGCCCCAAAAATCAACTCCACTGATGTTCCAGAATCACACTCACTGGTCCCCAAGTATCAACTCCACTGATGGTCCCCAAGTATGAACTCCACTGATGGTCCCCAAGTATCAACTCTACTGGTGGGCCCCAAGAATCAACTTTACTGGTGGGCCCCAAGAATCAATTCCACTGCTGACCTCAAGAATCAACTCCACTGATGGTCCCCAAGAATCAACTCCACTGATGGTCCCCAAGAATCAAATCCATTGATGGTCCCCAAGAATCAACTCCACTGATGGTCCCCAAGCATTAACTCTACTGGTAGGCCCCAAGTATTAACTCTTCTGGTAGGCCCCAGGAATCAACTTCACTGATGGTCCCCAAATATCAACTCCATTGATGGTCCCCGAGTATCAACTCTTCAAATCTACTGGTAGGCCCCAAGCACCAACTCCACTGGTGGGCACCAAGAATCAGCTCCACTGGTGGGCCCCAAGAATCAGCTCCACTGGTGGGCCCCAAGAATCAACTCCACTGGTGGGCCACAAGAATCAACTCCACTGATGGGGCCCAAGAATTAACTTTACTTGTGGGCCTTAAGTATCAACTCCACTAATGGGCCCCAGGCACCCAAGTCCAAAACTGGACACAACGCATCCAAGAAGACAGCCATGTTTTTCTAATCCTACCACCACTTTAAAGTGTAGGCTCACTACTCGAGAACATATAATAAAAACTGCTAAACGGCTTCATGAGCACATTATGTGATTGAAAATATATCATGGGGTTTTTTCTTCACATTATCAGTCACATTTTTTCAGCTGTTGTCCATTTACATCTCGAAACCAAGAATAAAACATCTGTTCTAAATACTGAATCTGAACAAATTTCTAGGACTTGTTTCCAAAGTTGTGTTCATTATTTCAGCCACATGTGCAACTGATAAAGCTCATGGCTAATAAGCCTTCTTATGTTAAATACTCTACAATGTTATGTAACCCAACTACCATGTGCCTTAATTGATCTCAGCATTAAGAAATGGTAGCAACAAATAAGGCACACGGGGTAAAGGATGCAGGGGTGTAGCGATAGCCGTAGCAGTACTTTGACGCCCAATGGTTCAGGGGGCCACTCGGGTGCTAGAAAATTAGATCTTTGGCTTTCTGCTATCTAGCACTATTATGTGGGTTCTCTGATATATGGTGCTATTATTTATAGCATTAATATTACTAATTATGCTGCTGTTCCAGTTTCCAGGCCTAGGGCAGTAGGGGCGATCTCATTTTGCTATTGGGCGCTATGAATTCTAGTTATACCTCTGGGCACAAAGCCTTTCACAATAAAGGAGTCCTGTCAACAGGTCCAGCCAAAGACCAATCTATCTGATGTGGATTTTGGACCAGATGACTTGCTATAAGAATCACTTTTTTGGATTATTCCAAATAAATTGTTACCTTCAAAAACAATATATCCCAGATTTGATAATAACAGCAGAATTTACTATGCAAATAAAATATGACAGTTACCTTATATTTGTAGGATTTTGGACATTGTGAGAGTTATTAAAACTGGTGCAAAGGGAGAGTTGGGCAGTTGTCTATAGCAATCAATCAATCAGTTCACTCTTTGCATTTGCCGAAGGGTTTTAGGAAAATAAAAGCTGTAATATTATTGACTACTATGGGCACTTACTGAAGTTTTCCCCATTGTTGATATATATTTTTATGAATATAGCACAACAATTTCTAAATGTAAAGCAGATATCATTGCACCTAACACATCTGATAGAAGCAACCTATACTACGCTGTGTAGGTACATGTACTTGTACACGTTTGTTACATAAACAACTGGTCTAATGTTAAGGTATACAGTGATCCCTGAAGTCACAATGGCTTCTGAATACAATCTTTTCACCATACAATGGTCTTTCGTTGGACATATAGGGTGGCATGTATGAATTCAAAATTCATGCGCATAATATTAGTATAGAATGCACCTGATTTATGAACCTGTTCTACAGCGGGTCATAAATCAGGTGCATTCTAGTGCTAATACTACATTTCTGGCTCAGGTAAACCACTTTGAAAGTGTTCTACCTGTTCCAGCTGTAATGCGACTAGAAATACCATAGCGAAGCTATAAATCTATAGCTTTGTACAGTTCTAATGCGCCTCGCCTCCCGAACGCCGCCTGAGATCAGGCGCACTACAGAGCCGCGGGCGCTCTGTAATGCACCTGATACTGGCATACAGGACGCATTACACTAATGCATACATGCCAAATCTCCCGCTTTTGGCGGGGGGGTCCCGCTAATGGGGGTCCCCCCCCCCCGCCCTCCCGGCAGAGTTGGCATTCCTCCCGCCGCCGGCCCGCTCCTACAGGCGGGTGAAGCGGCCGCAGCGGCTGCTCACCCTCCCGGCGAGTTTCACTGACTTGTGTGGCCGCAGCCGCACAGTCAGTCAGGGAGGAGGCAGGAGGGATCGTTCCCCTCCTCCCTTCTCCCCCTGTATGTACAGCCCCGGGTTTTGCGCCTGTACATACAGATCAGCGCGCAGGGGGAGTGACGCACGGCTGCGGTCACTCCCCCTGCGACCTGAGACTACTCAGTCGGGCCGGGAGATGTCCGGAGCTGCAGGAGGCCTGGTGAGGTAAGGGGGCTTTTATTATTTTATTTTTATTAGTTATAGGGGGGGCTCTACCTGGCTAAAAATTTGGGGGGGTCTACCTGGCAACAGAGGGGGCACTACCTGGCTACAATGGGGGGTCTACCTGGCAACACAGGGGGCACTACCTGGCTACAATGGGGGAGTCTACCTGGCAACAGAGGGGGCACTACCTGGCTACAAGGGGGGGTCTACCTGGCAACAGAGGGGCACTACCTGGCTCCAAGGGGGGGGGGTCTACCTGGCAACAGAGGGGGCACTACCTGGCTACAAAGGGGGGGGCATCTACCTGGCAACAGTGGGGGCACTAACTGGTTACAAATGGGGGGTCCACCAGGCAACACAGGGGGCACCAACAGGCAACAATGTGGGGGTCTTCCAGGCAACAGAGGGGGCCCAACCAGGGCTACAATGGGGGGCCTACTGGGCAACAGAGGGGGCACTACCTGGCTACAATGGGGGGTCTACCTGGCAACAGAGGGGGCACTAACCTGGCTACAATGGGGGGTCTACCTGGAAAACAGAGGGGCACAACCTGGCTACAATGGGGTGGGTCTACCTGGAAAAAGAGGGGCACTACCTGGTTTACACGGGGGGGTCAAACCTGGAAAACACAGGGGGGCACTACCTGGTTACAATGGGGGGTCTACCTGGCAACAGAAGGGGCACTACCTGACTACAAAGGGGGGGGGTCTACCTGGCAACAGAGGGGGCACTACCGGGCTACAATGGGGGAGTCGACCTGGCAACAAGGGGGCACCTACCTGGCTACAATGGGGGGGGTTCTACCTAGCAACGGGGGGGGGCACTCCCCTGGCGACAATGGGGGGGTCTACCTGGCAACAAGGGGGCACTACTTGGCTACAATGGGGGGGGGGGCCCTCACCTGGCAACGAGGGGCTACTGGCTCAATGGGGGGGGCCTCCCAGGCAACAGAGGGGGCCTACTGGCTACAATGGGGGGGGTCTACCGGGAAAACAGAGGGGGCATACCTGGCTACAATGGGGGGTCTCCCGGGCAAAGAGGGGGCACTACCGGCTACAATGGGGGGGGGTCTACCTGGTAACAGAGGGGCACTACCTGGCTACAATGGGGGCACTACCGGCAACAAAGGGGCATCTACCTGGCTAACAATGGGGGCATCTACCTGGCAAAAAAGGGGGCTTTCTACTTGGCAACAATGGGGCATCTACCTGGCTAACAAAGGGGGGCATCTACCTGGCTACAAATTTGGCTCTACCTGGCTACAGAGGGGGGGGGGTCTACCTGGCTACAGAGGGGGCATCTACCTGGCTACAGAGGGGGCATCTACTTGGCTCCAAGGGGGCATCTACCTGTCTGGAAGGGGCACTACCTGGTTATGGGGGGGCTGCTACGTGGCTATAAGGGCATTAAAATGGCTTTTTTCCCAAAGCCTTTTATGCAGTTAGGTGGAGTGGGTGGGCTTTTTGAAGGGGCGTGGCACACCGACAAGATGGGCGTGTCCATGCAAATTCTTGCTGCTCCGCACGCCGCCCTCTACAATCTCCTGCTTTTTCAATTTCAAAAGTTGGCAACTATGCACTAATGTGAAAGCACACTCATTGTACAATGTCCCAGACTCTGATGATGTGCAGCTCCTGTGATTGATGGGAGATCCAACCAATTATGAAGATTTTATTTGTAAACCCTCTCTATTAGTTCAGTGTTTGGCGATCTAGTAGCACCTCTCTCCAGTACAGTGTGGTACTCGTTGTCCTGTGCTGCTCTTACATGTATTAGTGAAGTTGCATGCAGTGATTTGGGGGTCTAGTAGCGCCTCTCTACAGTACAGTGCGGGTACTACATGCCCTGTACTGCTCTTACATGTATTAGTGAGGTGCATGCAGTGATTGGCAGTCTGTAGCACCTCTCTCCAGTACAGTGCGGTACTACATGTCCTGTACTGCTCTTACATGTATTGGTGAGGTACATGCAGTGATTGGGGGGTCTAGTAGCTCCTCTCTACAGTACAGTGCGGTACTACATGTCCTGTACTGCTCTTACATGTATTAGTGAGGTGCATGCAGTGTTTGGCGATCTAGTAGCACCTCTCTCCAGTACAGTGTGGTACTACATGTCCTGTGCTGCTCTTACATGTATTAGTGAAGTGCATGTAGTGATTGGCGGTCTAGTAGCGCCTCTCTACAGTACAGTGCGGTACTACATGCCCTGTACTGCTCTTACATGTATTAGTGAGGTGCATGCAGTGATTGGCGGTCTATAGCACCTCTCTACAGTACATTGCAATATCACATGTCCTGTACTGCTCTTACATCTATTAGTGAGGTGCATGCAGTGATTGGTGGTCTAGTAGCGCCTCACTACAGTACAATGCGGTACTACATGTCCTGTACTGCTCTTAGATGTGCCAAGATGAGCGGCTCATGTCAGCACCAAGTGAGGACCCCATTTTCTGTTTTTCTGGTATATTGTATATAAAGTACATGACCCATAGAAGCTCCTGTCCTCAACATAGAAAGTGATTTCCAGCTTCCACTTCCAGCAGCTCTTTCTGACTATTACATGTAAGGACTTGCTTTATCTGGATTAGTATCTGCTTCATTTCCTTTCATCTTAATTTTGCATTATGTTGATAACATTTCTGGGCTTCAGACCAATTTTCCATAGAGGTACGGTTTCAACATACGGTGGTCTTCTTGGAATTAATTTACAATTTATGTTTAGGGACAGCTATATATGTCATCTTGCTAGAGGCATTTCCACAGATTCATGACTTGCCAATGACTAGGACAAAGGGTGGTCGGAATAGGTAGCTGCCTAGGGAACATTTGAGAACAGGGGGTAATTCTCCTACACTGAAGGCAAACAGTTATTGGTATGGGACTTCTTTCTATATTTTTTTCTGTAGACAGAAGTGTCTGTTTGAAGAGTGCTGGACAGCAGTGTAGACAAGCAGATTATAGAGTGGTTACTTGGCCCTACATTGAGAGCGTGATATGTGTGGAGGATATGAGGAGGACAAGTAAGCATTGTAGGGAGTTGCTGTATTTTTGTAAATCTTACTCAGAACCATGGTCAGAATGACTATATACTCGCCTCTTTTCAAAGCCCGAGGGCTTCCTGCTTCACTCTGATTCCGACAGTCTGACTCAGAAGTCCGAGAACTTGACCGTGAACTCAACTCCTCCTCAGATCCTGATGAGTCTTCCAGGGGACTAGTGCTTATCTGAGTGGCCTTCTAAATATTTAAGTAAAAGTGAAATAAATGAAATTAAGTTAAATGAGTTGATATATAACTTGTGCAAACAAATGGTTTTTCCAAGAATATACACTGATAGCCAACTGTGATTGGAAGGGCAATCTCCAGGACCCCCACAATCAGCAGAACAAAGAGGCTATGATGCTCTAGATGGTTTAGTGGCATGCAGCTCAGCTTCCGTATGAGGCAAATATACTGTAGCTGGATAAACATTCGAGGATTTTCAGTATTGACTTTGTTCTGTTGATTAGTGGAAGCCCCGTGGGACAGACGCTCATCAGTCACACATTCCAGGATAGATCGTCAATGTTAAATCCTGGAATATCCCTTACATTGATCTTACAGATGGTAACAAATAAATAATTTCATTAACAAAAACCACTCATTCCATACCCCTTTCAAGGTGGTGTAGACAGGTGTGCTTAGGTTCTTATATATGAGAGATGTATAGACACCTGAAGAAGGACATGAAGCTGTTGAGATACCTAGAGAAAAGAAGCAAAATTATAAATATGCTCTGGTTAAAAATTAAAAAAAGGAGTGTTCCCATCTCGCACTTTTATGGCATATTAATACGATATGCCATAAAAGTGTAATAGGTGCAGGTCTTAAAGGGGCTGTCTCACTAGAAGGATTGCGTTTTATGTTAACGATCTTGCAAAAACAAGTAAATTTGCAATTTATGTCCATTAACAGTGTCCTACCTATTCCTAGATATCCCCTCTTGTATGGGCTGCATCAGCTCCTCAGGTCGCTATAGCTACAGACCTGTTTGACCTCTCCTGATAGGCTGCCAGCGCTGGGTGCTATAGCTACAGACCTGGCTTCTACTGCAGCCTAGTAGAAGCCAGTAAACATGCTCCTGAATTCAAAATGAAACCAAGAAAATAGGACTGAGATAGGATGAATCAATGTAGTGAGACAACCCTTTTAAGTCTGGGACCCCCACCTATCTCGTAAACCGGCCCCTAAAAGTCTCCATAAAGAATAGAGAGTGTTTCATGCTTGCGCACTACTCTCCATTCCTCTCTATGGGAGTTTCAATTTCAGTCGTGAAGGTTCCAGAGGTGGGACTCGCACCTATCACACTTTGCTGGCAAATCCTATCTATATTCCATCAAAGTGCAAGATGGGAACAACCATATATTTTTGAATGCATTAAACTTTTAAAAGAACAGGAAGGAAATTGAAGATGTATATATTATGTATATTAAAGGGGAAGTTCATAATTGGGGCAATGTGATAATTAAAGCAAGTAAGACACATGGATGTACAACATCCTGTTCAGACATTCCATGCGGTGTCCCGATCTGTGCAAAAATGGAGAGAAGGATGAAAGAACACAAGAGCTCATCCTGAAGTGTGGAGGACAAGACGCATATTTTTAGAGCGTGGGTTTCAAAACCGACGGGCAGTCAAAAAGCTTTTAAAATGCTCAATCTTTGGTCGTATTCCAGTTCGAAAATGTGTGGAAATTTACTATTGATCTCAATGGAATGGCCAAAATCATCATACAATAAGAGCCCAAAACTTTTGTACGTGTATTGCATGTGGATTTTAATACGGATCCACGTCCAAAACAAATAGGCATGCATTAAACTCTTTCTGCCTACAAACTGCCCGTAAAACCAAATTCAAAAGACCCATCTTAATCCACATGCAATAAGTATGTACTGTAGTAAAAAAAAAAAAAAAATACGGGTCAGACAACAGGGATTTCAATGGCAGAATGTGGATTTCACACTTGAATATTACTCTGTCATGTGAACGTCCCCTTTAAAGAAAGCTTCCAGGGTAGCATTTGTGATCATCAATGCAGTGCAAAGTGTTGGATGAGGTGGTGTAAATAGCACAATCAATGCTCTGTGAAGTAATGGAAACGCATTCACTGTTACTGGATGAACCTGGTAGTCTCATGGACAGGAGTGCAGTAAAATCAAGCAGAAGACTTGCTGGCCAAATGCTTAGCCATGTCTCTTTGGTGCAAAAGTTTATACTTCTTTCCAGGAAGGAGAAATCTTCATGCTCTTTCATCTAAATGGATGCAAATTTCTCCCATGAATACCAAAATCTAGTGACAAAGACTTACTACTGGAGCAGAGACCATCAAAAAGGCTAGGGTCGACATGTCCCATTAGGGCTGCGCCATTTTTTGGTATATTTTGCGCTAAAAAACTGTTGACGCCCTATTCTCTATATAAATGAACTGTAATGCACCAAAACTAGGCGCGTTATACGCCAGGCACGACACATTTGAACATGCCTAAAGAAGGCGCATCAAATATGCTAGCAATGATACGCTATGCGCCTATATTATGCTATGTGCCTATATCATGCTATGTGCCTAGATTAGGTGCATCAGTTTTACTATGCAAGGTAGACCAGATGCCAGATTTCTGACAGGTTCTTTCATTCAGGCGCACTATAAACTCTTTCTATGTGCCTTAAAACTGGTGTGGCGGTGCTGCTTTTCTGACATGTCGCCCTTAGGCTATGTTCACACGGTTTATTTTGGGACGGATTTTAGCCCGTAATTCGCGTCGTACTGCGCGAATTACAGGTGAAATCCGTCCCAGTAATTACGGTGATCCACAGTTCTCATAGAGAACTATGGATTCCATCTCCTCTCCCCGCTCGCGAAATCCGTCCCGCAATTACGCCGTGAATAAGCCATGTGAACATAGCCTAAGTGTCAATGTCTTGGCACGAGATGGACATTATGGATGATGAGCAAATATGGATATGAATGTCCACATTCTTTTATCAATGTAGTATGTATCATAATATAGAATTTCTATAAGTAATTCTCAATTTTATTTGCTAATTTTACAGATGTACTTTAAGAAACTGTGGAAGACTCCTTGAGATATCCCGTAAATTGGGAAACTTACTTTTGATGTTGGGATCCACAGAAACTTCTGACATTCTCATCCCAGATTTAGCAATGGCATAGATCCGATTTTCCTGTTAGAAAGTCACAATTATCAACATTAAATATCGGTAGGAACATGAATTGGTTTCATATAAGTACAAATGCCATAACTTTTTAATTTTCCCCTTATATAGACATATGATGGCTTTTATTTTGCGGGATAAGATGTACTTTCCTAATGATATCATTCATATTACCATAGACTATACTGGGAAACCGCAAAAAAATTCTAAGTTGGGAAGAATGTGAAAAAAAGTACTTGTGCGATCTTTGCAGGTGTTTTACTTTTACGATGTTCAATCTCCGGTATAAATGATGTTTTATCTGTATTCTACAGGTTGATACGCATACGGAAATACCATATAGGGTTTTCATTATGTTTTGGGAAGCATAAAAAAATTCCAAACATTTTCTATTTGTGAAATTTGCACCGCGGCGCCATTTTCTGTGACCAATAATGTTTTTGTACTAACACCTACGGACTTGAGTGAGGGGCATTTTTTGCAGGCTGAAGTGTACTTTTTATTGCTAGCAGTGTGGAATGCATGGGACTTTTTTGATTAAGTTTATTCCAATTTTTACGTGACGTGAAATGACCAAAAAAAAAACCAATTTTGGCGTTAGGAATTTTTTCTTCAACGGTGTTCAGCACACAGGATACATGATGTTATATTTTAATAGATCAGACTTTTTCGGACGCGGTGATACCAAAGATGTGTAACTTTTTTCTTAATTTATTTATTTTATTTGCAAAATGGCAAAAGGGGGGTAGTGATGTGAACTAGGAGTCTCAATCATTTGTACAGCCTAATGCCATGTATATACAATGTACTAGGGTGTAGAAAGATGGCAGTTTCCCCACTTCCTGCCTTGGGCCGGAAATGGGGAAATCGATAACATGGCAGCGATAGAAGCCTTCACAAGGCTTCCAGCTGCCATGTTCACCGATCGGGACACAGTGATCTCACCGGGGGCTCCCTAATCGCAGTGAGGAATGGTGCACGGCACCGTTTCTCATTGATGTAGACGCTGCGGCAGAGGGGGTTAAACAGTGCGGGAGCGCTGCGATCCCGCTACAAAACCCAGTACCGGCATCAGGACATATCCATACATCCAATGTAGGTAAGGATTTAAGAGCCCCTTTTGCTGTAAAAATAATTAATAAAAAAAGTCGGAATTGGGCCTCAACATTTTTTGGGTGGATTTTGCCGCAAAAAACGAACGTATCCCTATTTTATATATCTATGAACAGTCACACACCAGGCACGACCCATTTGAATGTGCCTCAGATATGCTAGCTATGCATCCAAGATAGCTGTGCTATGCAAGGTATACCAAACGACAGATTTATGACAGGTTCATATATTCGAAGAATCACAGAGATCCAGCAGCACAACCTTCAATATAAGAGCGTCTCAGGGCCCAACAAATAGTTCATAGGAAGGAGACAGCATCCAGTTGGTTGAGAATTTCAAAACTTACTATATTCCTCCACAAAAAAACACCAACATGCAACGTTTCAACCTATTCAGGTCTTTGTCAAGTGTTTTATAGTAGTAAGAAGAACTAACAGGTCTGTTTGAGCCAGAATTCTTGCTGGTTGGTAGGTGATCAAATAATTATTTCATGCAATAAAATGCAAATGAATTACAGGCAGTCCTCAACTTACACCGTTCCGACTTACACCCGTCCCCTAGTTACAAACGGAGACTTATGGGGTGTGCTGGCACTTGTAGTTCCATGTTCCACAGCAGATACTAGCTGTGGAACAACAAGCCCCAGCACACCACACCAGCACATGAGGTGAAAATGAGGTGAAATCTTCTTAACAAGAGCACAGACAGCAAAACAAATGTAAAAACCCTTCCCTGCACTATCCAAAACTAAAAAAAATATCTTTTCGTGCTGGAGTTACATTTAATAAATATATCTGTTCCGACTTACATACAAATTCAACTTAAAGGGGGTGTATCATTTCATTAAATGGTCTTCAGAATAAGGGGACAGTGAAAACAAACAACTTTACAATTGGATGTCATTAGCGAAGCTGCCTCGTTCTCACAGGATCCCTTATCTTCTGTTTCTGTAAACACAGTTCCCCAGTGCTGGTCAGATCCCTCCTCCTGTCCTCTCATTGGCTGACGGCTCTAGTAATTTACATTCTGTCTGTAGCTATAGCAACCAGCACTGGCAGCCTATCAGGAGTGAGAAAACAGGTCTGTAGCTATAGCGACCTGAGGAGCTGATACAGCCCATACAAGAGGGGATATCTCAGAATAGCTAGGACAATGTTAAAGGACACATATTTCACTATGAAAATATATAACCGAACTTCTATCTAGGACCGCGTGCATAGGAGTGTATAATGGGTGCCTTCATATATCCAAACAATAGCGACATCCACTCCAATATAAGAGATAATAGTATCTTCTATAAACATTTATTCAGGCATCTTCTTATAGCCAAAAACACATTAAGGCCTCGTTCAGACGGCTTATTCAAGCTGGAATTGCGAGCCGGATTGCACTCGCAATTCCGGCTTGAATAAGGGGCGGGGCGGGGGTGCGGCCCGTCGGCCCCATAGACTTTCATTATCCACGGCGCGTATTGCACCTGGATAATGTGCATGTCACTTTCTCCCCGCCCGGCGGATTCGCCGAGCGGTGAGGAGCGACGGAATCCACTGTTCTCTACGAGAACAGTGGATTACCGTAATCACTCCCCCGGATGGGCGTCGTACTGCACCGAAAATCCGGCGCGCAGTACGCCGCCAACCCGCGGCGAAATAAGCCGTGTGAACACGGCCTAAAAGTGTATAATCATTACAAATAGATTGCACTTGCGGTTTTTTTGATCTCCAAGGCTGGAGTATCAGTCAATGAGTCCATGAATATAGCAGACAGCGTTCTGAAGCAAGTCCATTCTCAGAGCAAACTGCTCAGGTGTGTGCAGCCGGACGTTTCGGGGCTGAGGAAGGGGCGGAGCCCCGAAACGTCCGGCTGCACACACCTGAGCAGTTTGCTCTGAGAATGGACTTGCTTCAGAACGCTGTCTGCCATTTTCATGGACTCATTGACTGATACTCCAGCCTTGGAGATCAAAAAAAACCGCAAGTGCAATCTATTTGTAATGTTTATACACTTTTAATGTGTTTTTGGCTATAAGAAGATGCCTGAATAAATGTTTATAGAAGATACTATTATCTCTTATATTGGAGTGGATGTCGCTATTGAAAGGACACATATTGCAAAGTGACTTGTTTTTGCAAGATCTTTAACATAAACAGCATCAATCCTTGTAGTGGGACAACCCCTTTACTGCTATAAACACTAAACCAGAATGAGCGTTAATAGACATTGTGCAGCTGTATGTGCTTTACGTGAGAGAGAAAAGATGTCAAGAAGTCCTGATGCTCATCCCCCTTTCTGTGGTGCTGCAGCACAACAGAACCCTGTATTTTCCCTCAAGTGCTTCCCTCCCCCACTGTCTAATGTCCTGATACGCTCTTAGGGCCAGAGAAACAACCTGGTACCCACTTTAGTTGTGCCTGTGTCCTGTAGTTTTTACAAACTGCTTCACAGTGCGGCCTCTCTTTGGAGTACCCTGCTGCCTACAGAGATGCTGGGGCTGAAAAGGAGCTAGAAGGGTTGAGTGCTGAGGCTCTGCATGCTCATTTCTCCTCTTAGCTCCTCAGTCGCTCCACTGCCTGAGTTGTTTCTAATGCTACGTAATCCTTCGCTGCTCTATGCAGAGGAGAGGGGCTGGGTGAGAGCAGTGTAATAACCGCTCCTGGCTTCTTCCTCTTCTCCTCTGTACACTGTTACTCACGGGCCAAATGTAAAAGCAGTAAAAAGTAGATATAAAACTTAGTCACGTCATTTCTGGACAGAAGGAATTATGCTTTTGGCAATTCCGCACAAAATTGCTAGTTTCAGACCATCCACCTGTGGCCAACAAGCCTTGCTTATGTTGTCATGCTTTGTAACAATTCATGGGATTTACCTACAGTACCACATGACAGCCCCTATTCCCCAACCATAGGAAGGAAGTAAAACCTTAAAAGGGCTGTCCATTTCATAAAAAAAATCTAAGAGGCAGCTCCTGAGGCCACTTTTAATACCTTCCTGACAGCCAGTCATAGTTTTTCGGCTTTGTTTTTTTTCCTCCCCCCACCCCTTCCAAGAGCCATAACTTTTTTTATTTTTCTACCAACATAGACATAAGAGAGCTTTTTTTGTGGGACAGGGTGTACTTTTTAATGGTGCCATGGGCTTGACCATAGAATATACTGGAAAACTTAAAAAAATTCTAAGTGGGGTGAAATGTAAAAAAAAAAAAAAGTACTTGTACCATATTTGTAGGAGTTTTGTTTTCATGGTGTTCGCTCTTCAGTATAAATGATGTGTTATCTGTATTCTGCAGGTTGGTACAATTCCGGAAATACCAAATATGTAGGGTTTTCATTGTGTTTTAATACTATTAAGGATGCACCTGTGGGTTTTATGCCCCATTCACTTACTTTGGAAAAACTCTGTAGAAAGTCATGACTGCGTGGAAAATCGGCAGCATGTTCACTATCCATTCATATCCAGCTATGCAATGTGGCCTATTAGTTCCATTAAACTCTAGTGAAGCTAATTCACATGTAAATCACAATGCAATGCATCCACAAATCTAAGTTTCAGCACTAATTCCCGGGAAAAACTTCCCACAGCATCGCTCCTCCTCACCCTACTGCCAGCCAGAGATAGTGCATTCGGACTATAAGGCTATGTTCACACGGCTATGACTGGGGCGCATTTCGCTGCGTATTTCACGGCGTACTGCTCTCAAATACAAGCAAAATGCACCCCAGTCATTACGGTAATCCACAGTTCTCATAGAGCACTACGTTTTATGTCTACTCTCCCCAGGCATACAATACGACGAGCGGGGAGAGAAGTGACTTGTCCCGTGGGAGTAAACGCCGATTGCCACGAACTCCAGAAATCCCGGCGTAATTACTATTACCATATGCATCAGAACAAAACTGATTGATTTTGCTTAAAATTAGAATTAGGTTAACGTCTCTAAAATAATGCATAATAACATACTACTTAAAGGGGTATTCCGATCTCAGACATGTATGGCATGGCAACAGGGTAGGCCATAAATGTTTGATAGGTGCGGGTCTCATCTCTGGGACCCTCACCTATGAAAACACCCCATACTCCTCTGTGCTTAAACGGCACCGACTGCAGAGGTGACTGCACATGCACAGCTCTTGGGTCATTTAATTGGGAATTATTTTTAGTGGCAGCACGCTAACTTGGCTACACTCAGAAGTTCCACAGAAGAGAAAAGAGAGATCCATGCATGAGGGCTATACAATACATGGAAATCCCTAAAGAAGCATTTATGCTATCTATCATACATGAAAAAAACGTTTTGCTAAAAAATTTTTTAGCCTTCCCGGCTTACAACGGGATCTCAAGGCGGGTGGTCCTACGCTATTTTTACCTCTCAATAGAGCCATTCCATGTATTGTATAGCCCTTTTAGCAGTGGTGTGCCACTGGTAATGGTGTGCGTGTGTGTAATATATATATATATATATATATATATATATATATATATGCCGCAACCCTGCCAGTGGCATCCAGGTTCACATTGTGTTTTTCAGAAAAGTTTTTTTTTGTGCAGAACTATACGTTGTATTTGGCATATATTGCTTTTAATCTATATAGGGAGGAAGGGATGCCTCCATTTTGGTTTCTTGCACCCCGCCCACCTTCACAGGCTGTTATAAGTGCAGCATGTTTGCAAGGTTGGTGTCTTTTATTTTTCTCTCTGAATAATGGAGGTTGGTTGACCCAATGAGAAGTCTGAATTTGGCTTTATTGAGAGGTAAAGATAGCGTAGGACCACCCACCTTGAGATCAAGTTTTAAGCCGTGGGTGGCTTAAACATTTTTTGATCAAAACGTGTGAACTAAGAATCTCAAAGTTTTTTTCACCAATGCATGAGGACACAGAGATGTGTTCAAATTTATCAAACATTTATGGCATTGCCTTCTGATATGTGTTACATGTATACCCCTATAACAATAGTGGCAGACATTTACAGTTATGATCCAAATCTTTAACTTGGACAATGAGAAAAGTCCATGGACTCTGCTGCTTAATAGTTCTAACCAACTGAGAAGAGATGCAAAACTTACCCAGGAAGGAAATCGATGTAAGGGAGGAGTTGGTGGTTTTGAACAATTAATCTTCTCTGGAGAACATAAAATGTTCTGATCTGCCATATGATTCTGTGGTACATCATATGAAAATAAGCCTTCTCCATATCCAGTATCCATTTTCTGCAGAATGTTAGCAGCTTGCTCCTCAACCAAATCAATGTCAGTCTCCTGTGGTCTGAATGGTTTAACCATGCTTATGGCATTTCTGTCCTTACCAAACATCCTGTCTGAACTCATCTGAGGTTGGCTAAGGTGCTTCTTGGCCATAGATGCATTAACATTTAAAATATTAGGAGTTCGTTGCTTGGGTGATGGTAGGTTGGTTTCCAAATCTTTAGTACTAGTACATTGAGGTCTGAATGCTGTAGAGTTAGACAATTTAGAAGAGGTGGGTAGGTGTAGTGCTTGGTTTGGGGTGGTTGAATCACTGGAGGAGAATGAGTAGTTGGAATCATGAAGTTGAGATCTAGAACTTAGGTCGTCAGAAGAACTGTTCTGTTTCGATCGTTGACTTGAGAATGTGAAATATTTTTTGCCTCCAAAATTATTGCTTTTTTGTAGACCTTTGTGCAAAGAATAGAGTTGAACTTGGTCACTGGTTGGAGACCCCAAATTATCATCTTCACAGGTAGAGTTGCTTTCTTCTGAAGCTGTAAGATAGGTGTCACTCCCTCGTCTCTTACTTTGGTTTCCTTCTTCCGATGTTTGGCTGGACAATCTCGATGCACACCTGCTATCATGAGATTTCTTTATGTCTTCTTCAGAGCTCCAGTCACTTACGGTAATACTAGGAATGTTTGATCCCGCCCTTCCCTTGGTTGGTCTTTCTATGGGACTAATGTTTTGTGCCAATGATGCCTGTGCCACCATGGGTTCTTGCCATTGGAGACTTGTGGGTGACTTATCTGCTGGTAAAGCACAAACAGGCTGTGTAAAAGCAAGCCATAACAAGTTGAGTGGTACTAAAACTGTACCGGATCCTATCCTGTAATGGAGATCTCATCACTATTATCTTAGCATGCTTGATTTGGATTTCTACATCTACTCAGCATTGTAGGGATGCAAAGTCCTTCTCTAAACCGCTACTATAGGGTTCTTCATAGCACAACTTCCATGAGTGGCTTGAGGCAAGGGCTCCCACATCTAAAATATGGTTGTCAAAACTAGATGAAGCAAACAACATATGTCCAAAATCAGATGAATGGGAATGGGTAAGGGCAATCCCATATAATGATAAAGTGCCTGGTTATACATTATATAATATAGAAAATCCACAAATACCTGTATATATCCTAGGACCAGATAAAAATTAACTTTTAATGATATATTAAAAATACATATAGAAACCTAAACCAAACCCTATAAGTTAACCCCTGCAAAAACTACCGGTACCCTACAAGAATAAAATCTATAAAAGAGCCCTACCAGCAAATAACAATAATAAATTTTTAAAAAATTTG